>CAAKHG010000526.1:2252-27610 GCA_901007715.1 Dactylopterus volitans
GGGGGGGGGGGGGGGGGGTGGGGGGTGGGGGGGGGGGGGGGGGGGGGGGGGGGGGGGGGGGGGTTGCTACATGAAGCAGCTGGGAGAGAAGGAACACATCACTCCTCAGAAAAGATATCTGTTGCTCGGGTCAGCCATTCATCGCAGCGTCTGCGCGTGTGGATGAATGTGCTTGTGTATGACAAAATAAATCTCAGTGGCCAATTCTTTTTGTGAACACAGAACACCGCCTCAAGAAGTGGTCAGCGCAGTGTTCGCCGTCTTCTGCACTGATATTGCAACTCAAATTATTCAACATAATAATTACTTTCAAATACATAACACATGGGTAAAAGTGGGATTTTCTTATGGTTTGCTGAGCCCTGTGGCTTCAGGGTTTCATGGTGCCCGATGCAAAATTTTGAGAATATGGAGGCCCCCCAAAAAAAGGAGCTTGCTAAGCACGTTTTGGTGTATGAATGCCTGAAAAATGTTGATTTTGCTGATCTAAATACTAGGCTTATAGCCAAAAGCTTACAGCCACGAGAGGATATGTTATAAATGGTTGGTAGCCTGCTTTCCATTAAATGAGCTTCTCTCTGTACATTCAACATTATATTCAATCTACGCTCCTCTGTCGTCTTCAGCTTTGCGCCTGTCCCTTTATTTGACCCCCTCCTTCGTGTCTCCTGACGGCGTGATGACAGTATTTAAGCAAAATTACACACCTTCTTTATTTCCTTCGTTTGCTCGAGACGTCACTGCATGCAGTAGCTGCTCATCTTCATCACCTTCTCCCTCTCTCACCTGCCTTTTGTCAAACATCTCATCCTGTTGCAAAGCTCGGCGATGTCTGCACGAGCCGTTTCCTTCGCATCAGCCATAGAAATCACATGAAAACATGAATACAAGTGAAATACAAGTACAAATATCAGAAGCTGTCTGGTTGCCCAAAGAATGCTTCCGAGCAGTGGTATTGCCCCGCGATTTTTGGCACTGTATGAATAATAAAAGTAAAAACTCGTTACAAGCCGTTATGTTACGGCACTGAACATAAACATGGGGAATAGAACTCAGCGGTCTGTATGGCCATTTCAGCCATTTACTGAATAAGTGCAAAAACATATATTGTTGAAGAGGCAAGCCTGAGCATCCATCAGCAAGCGCGGGCATCGGTTCCGGATAGCCGCGGCCCGATTTAACCTGATAACACACCATAAATTTTCAGTGTACTCTACCATCCTGTTCAACACTGCTGCCAAGTTTGGACCAGAGACTTAATTTGAAAGCGGTGCTGCTGCGCTCACCTCTGGCTCACCAATGACTCATCACTTATGGTGCATTCAGTTGCTGTTTTAGTCCTTGTAGGGGACTGAGGTGTTTTGAAATCTCTGGAGCAAAGCTTAAGTTGATAAAAGCCAAAGCTGAAATAAGAATTGATTTATTTAAAAAGATAAAAATGAAAACTTGCCATGTAGCACTTACTGGGCTACTGTTTCATTTTACCTTTTGCTTTAAGATTTATCTGTAAGTGGGCCTGTAAATTTTTTTTTCTCATTGATAGAGAAATTTTAGAACAGCCACCACTGATATCATCTATTGAATCGGAGACATGAGAAATGATGTTTCAGCAATGGTACAGACACCATTGCTGAAACATCATTTCTCATATCTCCGATATGAGGCCGCACTTAAGACCGTTTTAAATCAAAGTACTGGATGATTATAAACTGACCTGATGATGGTGCTGATAAATCAAAAGCAGACCCAGGGTGAGCAACAACTCCTCTTCACACTAGATGTTAATGGAACACCACCATTGTCATTTTGTCCGTCTACATGACAGTTCCTCAAACTTGAAACTGAATGAGCTTGATCGCCTTCTAGCGGTTGACTGAAGTACAGGTCATAAAGCCCATGCCCTCAAATAGTAGTGGATGGAAATCAAAGAAACATACCAAACGAAAGTTCAGATGTTTTTTTTTTTGTGCAGTCAAAATCATTGTGACAGATGTATGTGTTCAAATGTTTTCTTTTTATATGATAAGTTCGGTTTTGAATAAAAGTTTTGATAAAGATAAAAAAAAAAGGTGCACCGTCATGCTCTGGGTGAAAGTATCATGCAGATCTTTACTTATGTTTAGAAATCATACGGAAGAATGTTAAAAGGAGGCATAATAACTTTCCATAACTGTGATTTTCTGCAGTAAACTGAAAAACGACAACTGCACAGACTCCACCGCCAAATGATGCCAAACTGCAACATGGCAGTTCCTGGGTCCAGGATATCTTGGTTCATATTTTGCACAGTGGAGGAAATTGATACACATTCCCTGTCTGTAAGTAATGGGCAAACCATTCAGCAGTTTTTCTGAGATGTCAGGTAAAAAAAATATCAATCTGCTGGTGTGGGAGGAAAATTCAGGAGATTGCTGAAATCAGTGTCATATATTGATTATATGGTCACATTGATAATTTTGTAGTAGCATAACTAGTAGATGTGAGGATATTTCGCTGAAGGCGTCATTCACCGGCAGTCTTGGATCCGTGACAACTGGGGGAAAACACAGAAATGACTCATGCGCAGGGATCAGACCGGGTTTAATATCAAAAGCAAGGTCCAAACACATGTAGGCGGTCGGCGTGGCAGAGGTGCAGATGGGCCGGGCAGGAATCCAAATTGCAGTCAAAATGACAAATAACCAGCAGAACCGCAACCGAAGGTAAGTGGCGAGAAGAAACTACCATCAACCCAACAGACAACGCTTAAACATAAGTCCGAAGACAATCTGGCAATCTGAGAAGTATACGCACACACAGGCAGATTAGCTGACCCGGAACAGGTGTGTGGGGGCGAATCGGCAGCAAATCCCAACTAAGACAGGAAGTAAAGCCGGAACATGAGTGAATGAACACAAGTGCAAAACAGGAACAAGAAGTGAGTCCAGGACAGGTTCATGACAGAAAATTTAGGTACAGAATTCCATAGCTGTGATTTGAACGCAACTTGAGACTGATCTGTAGGAGGATTTTTTTTTTTTTTTTTTTTGCTTGCAACTTGTTTCTTTTCACTTGTCCTGCCTCCATTTTATGTCCCAGATTGCACCCATAAAGTATATTAACTCGGCTGCATGTACATGAATTTAATAAACACCCGCACCTGGTTGGGATGTGGCACAGCACAGCATGAGAGCTTCTAACCAACACACTCAGATTAATCACACTGTCTTTGTGCAGTAATTGAATCTTGTTAAAGGGAGTGAAACAGGCCTAAAAGGAGGTCTGCTTCGAATATGTACTGGGCCCCGAGATTAAAATGGGATTACACAGTGTGGAGCCATTGCAAACACAATGGATCGTACGTTATGGCCTCCAACAGGAGGTGATAATTAATCATTGAGTAGCAGGTGATCAATGATCACGCAGTTGAGAAAATAAACGTCTAGCTTCTACATTCTAGGGGTGGTTCCAAGAAATTCACATAATAATGGGACTCTTACTAATATAAGAGCTTAAATAATCATGGAAACATTCACTGTAATCATATTCATATACATATATATACATATACATGTGCAATATATACATATATTAATTTGCAATATTAAATTCCAATGTAAATTAAGATCAGTTCAAGGAGAAAAGTAGAGTGAGAGAGAGAGAGAGAGAGAGAGAGAGAGAGAGAGAGAGAGAGAGAGAGAGAGAGAGAGAGAGAGAGAGAAAATAGGGTACACTCTTGGCATACTGTGTCAAATTATGAATAAATAACCCAACATGCTGTTAGCCTCAGGATAAAACACACATTATTAGCCCCCTCATCCAATAAAAAGGATAAAAAAAAAATTCATTTATTCACCAACTCCTGTAACAGATGGCTGCATCGTCCTCTATATATTAGGACTCTCCAGCTCTGAAAAGCTTTGGCTATGGCCTGGACCTGTCACTGCACACGCAACCCCTCACCCCCACCCCCGTCCCCCACCCCCTCCACACACATACAGTCTTTATCTCTCCTCCTTTTGCCCATTTCCTCTGTTTTATCCTTTTCCTTTTTTTTCCCCGAAAAGCTTTGCTAATAAATATTAATGCCGGCTCCCATGTGGCAGGGCAGGGCTTACCCACAGCCAAATGATCCTCACACAGAATAATGAAGCTGCCGGGATCCAGGTGAGACGACGGAGGGAGACTTATGTAACTTGGTGCCTTGTCAGGTAGGCTTCATCTATAATTTAACACTCGCGGAAGGAGATTGGAGATGTAGGCGGCGACGTGAGGAATTAGCCTCATAACCTAGGAAAGATGTGAAAATGGGGGGAAGCTAATGTAATGAGAGACTGAGGCCACAGGAGAGCTGGTGCAAAAAGTTTTGGGTTAGTGATAGATGTGGTGAACTTTCATGTGCGTCATGCAAAAGAGCCCTTTTCCGCAAGTAAATCATAGAATTTCTGTTTATCTGTTGGTTCAGTACGTGCTGGCTCTGGCTGGTGAGAGAACGATCGATACAAAGGCATCTGGAAACAACTGGCCATTGCCGGAGATCTCGGAAGTCAAGCTATTTGAAGACTGTGGATTTGTCTTCTCTACAAATGTCCCCTCGTGACACATATCAACAAGACAAATGGGTCTGACGGCCAATCTGATAGACACAGTATTTGACAACTTCACATTTTCTGGAGATCAATCTGCCACACACAAACCATACATGGACCAAACGGTGATATAGGAAGGACCATGTGGTTATTGATCCACTTGCCCTGGACTATAGATTTTGACCTATGATCACACAGAGCAGCTTCACCGATTTTTAGCAAGGAACAAGCTGGTTTTCACCGAAAAGCTCCTTTTGCTTATTCAAGTCACATATCCCCTTCGGCCAATTGGTAAACGTTTTGCAGTGTGTTCTTGCGTAAAATGATGTGAACATTTACTTCATGTTTAAAGATTTAAATGGGAGGAGTCTGCCTTAAATGATTTCTGCCAGAAAGGCGGAGGGCAAAGTATAAATAGGCTGGATCCAAATTTCTGGACGTATTGCTGTCAAAGTTGCAGTCGATACCGGACGCCTCCCGCCCTCTCGCTGATGTTCTGGTGATGCACAGGAGCACTTTCACTGCAAGACTTCTACCAAAATGCACCACTGAGCACCACAAGAAGTTGTTCTTGCCTGTGGCCATCACACCTCATAACTCGTCTCTCTGAGTGCTGGACGCGCTGATCAAACAGACTGGACTTATTTCATTACATATTATGCATATTGCATATACTTTCTACATACTTTACATGTCCATTTATCTTCTTATTTATATTTTTGATTCCATTTATGACTATTTTTTTTTTAATTTTAACTACCTCTCTTACTTATCTTTATGCTTATACTCTTGCATGGAGAATTTGCACCCAGGTATTACCCCTTTGGAATCAATGAAGTATTCTGATTCTGATTCCCAGGAAGTCGACAAGTGCTGTCCAAACCAACAACTCACTGGTTCACGAGGGGCCTCGAGACTGAATGCAGATTTACAAAGTTTGCATTGGTTGCAGACTTCACAGAACTTCATTGATTAAGTAACCCTCAATTCAATAAGATAGACATTATTCTGTAGTTTCTCCTATTGCAAACAGAAATTACTTATTATGAACGTGTAAAACGGTTACTTATTAAAACACTCAACCACATCATGTTACATAACCGCGGGCTATATATGGAATCAAAATTATCTTAGCATTGCAGTTTGGTCAAAAAAACAAGAAAAGAAGGTCCTCCAATGTCATCAATGCCTATTTATTTAGCCGAAGACCGCAGCTCATTGATAAACCTTTCTGCAGTGTGAAGTCGGAGCAATTAGGCTCAGGAGTCTTGCATCCTTGCAGACCTGGCATGAACAAATCACATGTGTACGAACATGACGGCTCACTCTGCAGGTGTGAGGGTCGACATTTGGCTTCTGCGAAACTGACAAAGACCAGTGAAGGAGCAGTTTGTGGTGGACGAAAGGGGCAAACACAGCACTTTTTTAAACCCTGTGTCAGTTTTACTTTAATTTTTACAACTTGCAGGTCTCTGTCACAATTTGGTGACGTAAGGCAACATAATTCCCGAATTGAGCATAGCAGAAGACCATGATTTGGGTTAAAATAGGCCCATTACACACATGGGGTTTTCTGACAGAAATAATTTGAGAAAAATATCGCCCATGTGAACACAATTTGGCCTACGTGAAGGATTGTAAGCGATGGAATCTAACTCCAGTGCTGTACTTTTAGAGAACGCATGTCTCCATTACTTTCTACATGTATCATACATATTATACTTAACAACTCTTCAGTGGTAACTTAAAAAATGAATAACATCAATCTCCTGAAACGCTTACAGAAGCAGCCGCGCCAGGTGGCTGATGAAGAGACGCAAAACAAAGATAACTGAGAACGAATCCCACGTGAGTTCCCTCCAACAACAACCGCGTAAATGGATCATCTACAATGTAAATGATTCATCTACAATTCACTTGTAAGTCCTGCATACTGACAGATGTAAGAGGTGTCTGCGCGCGCGAGTACTTCAGTGAGCAAGAGTTTGAATAACCTTCTAGCGTACGAGCTCAGTCAGCTGGGAATGCTGTGCTTGTTTCTGTGTGCGCGGATGTTTGTGTGCCTGTGTGTGTGCGCACCTAAAGCCAACTCATGCGCTTTGAACATAATAAAAACCATGGATATTTATATATATATATATATATATATATATATATAAATATATGCGTATTCATAATACCCACGACATCTGTATGCATGCAGTGTGTTTCTGTCTTTGAGTGTGTGTCTATGCATGCATAATGCATCCATAACCTTGTGCAATGCGTGCGTGTTCTTCCTTGTATCAATACCGCTTGCCAATACAGTGCGTGTGCACAGCAGTGAGTCGAGGGCCACAGATACAGCGAGGCCAAGGGCCAAGCAGGAGCCATATTGATCAAAGGGCCCTTTTAGAGCCCCAGTAGGGCCACTAATGGAGCTGTCATAACGCCACGTCCTTGCTGTCCAACAGCCTCCTCTGCTGTCACACACACATCACATCACACCCGAAAAAGGTTTAGCGGTCTGGACGACTCAGCAGTTTCTACTCAGCTGGAATAAGTTCCAGAGAGAGTTCAAAGGCACAACTGCGTTGGACAGATAAAATATTGTCATCTCGGCAGGATGCAAAAATAGGATAGCGTTCAGAAGCAAATAGAGCCGTTTAAATTTTTGTATAATGTGTTCGATACTTTGACATCAGGAAACTGAAAAGGTCAAGAAAGGCGGTGTAACAGATGAGGTTTAATTCTTAATAGGGTTGAGATCTTTTTTTCTTCAGCACTTTATGCTGTGCTGCGAGACGAGCATTTGAATTGCTCTTGTGTTACAAGTGATAGTTTCCCTAGGATGAGGCCTGTAAATCAAGTGCACCTCACCTCGATACATTTTGTCTTAAGGTAATAGAGGGAGGAAATGTTTAAACCCTTTACGTTTTTAACCCTAAATTTGATTTTTTTGGGGGGGTCGGGGGGATAAGATCCAAATATCAAAGGAGAGGCTTGTGCGGTTTAACCTACAGCCGTGGTGCTGTAAAATAAATCCTCGTATCCCCTCAATACCAGGTCAAAGCCTGGGGATTTTATCAAAGCTGGTTTTCAACAAATCAGCCGCCTGTTTTCTTTGTCCTTGGAAAAAAAAAGAAGCTTTCGCGCATGTGTAGCCGTGCGCGGGTCCCATTGGTCTTTCAGACTTCTGCAGACTTGCAGAAAGGGCAGTATTTTGAGCAACAGTTTTGCAATTTTGTCATTCACTTGTAGGCACCGCAAATTAGGCGAAACATTTTAAAGTCAAACGTCAGACCAAAACACATTTTTGTGCTAAATTTGGCTCTCATGAAAACCAAATGGCAATGTAAGACCTATAAATTTCACTGGAGGCAATCAGAATGCAGTAGAGGATCTGCAGGCTGATTCAAAAATGTTTGTAGCTGCAGCACAATCTCGCAAAGTCACTTTCCTCTGCATTTGCTTCTTCGAATTTGGAGATAAGAAATTATAGTCGTCTCACTTTCCCCTATTAACATACTAATATAGATTATTGTAGGGCAAAAATTCTCATCCTCAAAATTTTTTTTTTAAAAAGCGTCAGGAAATAACTCCTGTGTGTCATCCTTGACGCTGATCTTAAGTGTCACTGCCATCTGGGGAAATATATCAAAAGTAAAACTATAAAAGCTGATTAGAAGAAACCGGTCCGTGTTTTCATTTTGAACAGATGATATTACTGCGGTGCCCTTTCTCCTGAATTATCAAGACATTCAATAGGAACTCATACAGAATTCAGTCTCCAGATAGCTTAGCAGGACAGGAATGAATCATCATATTACTCCAACACTTAAATCAATTCATCGCCTTTCCATTCGACAGAGAATTCGTTAAAATCCTCTTATTGGGTTTTACAGCTCTCCATGGTTTTGCTTCCCAGCATATTTCTGACCTGTTCACCGACTCTACCCCCATCAGGTCTCTCAGGTTTGCAGACGTCGACTCTCTGGTTTTGCCTCGAATCACAGGCGCTGCATTTAGATGGACCTTTTCTCTAGATTGTCTCCTCTTAAATGTAAAATACTCAGTCTTTTTTTGTGTAATGAAGTGGCTTTGCTCTATAAATCAAGTAGCCTGACCATATGAGTAAAGGGGGGGCGACAAGCACTAGGTTTACTACATTCACTGTAAAATAAAAAGGCACAGACTGTGTTTTATGCAGACTGGCGGAGTCGCTGTTTGCACTCTGCTCCCCAGCATCTGGCCCTCCACTCTGCAACGCCTTCTATTCCTCTCTGATCCGCGACTCATTCCAGGCACAGACTGCAAGACTTAGCATGAGTCCATCCAGGGGACGGATCTGATCCTTCTTTTACGTGTTATTGTCAACCGGGATTAGGAGTGTCACTGACGCTAATCTGAGCATGGGAAAAAAGAACGTTTGGCAGTGGTTTGGACTGAAAGCAAGTTGGTGAATAGATGACGACACGTGCAGCCACTGAGGGTTGGGATTTTTTTTTTTGCTTTGACTCTTAAAATAAGTTCGGTACATCTATGAATAAACACAGGAAACAAAGTAGTTCAACTGTTAAAGTAACACTTCCATCAACCTGTCAAGCAAAGTAGAGACGGACTTCTGAAATGTCGCAAAAAGAGATCAGACATGTTTCCATTAACTGGTGTTGAGTGAATGAATTTGACTGTGATGTTGTTACAACCCCAGAGATGGTAAGAGGGTCTAGGGGAAAAAAAGGGCAGCAACAATGAGAGGGATGGTGTTGTGTGTATGCTGTTTATTATTTAGTGACCAGATGGATGCACAGCAAAACAGGCACAGAGCTACAAACTCTCAGGAAAACAAGCAAAGGCAGCGAGTGGCGCCAAATCACAAAACAGGGAAAACCAAAAAGTACTCGCGGAGGCCGCCACCAACACAGCCTAGAGATTTTAAATTAAAAAAAAAAATGGCTGCAAGTGCGGTGCTCAAAAAAAAACAAACTACAAACTTAACCTGCGCACATACCTGAAATACATGGGTGCCTCATACACATTAATGAACAATTTTCATAAACTCTAAGTTTCACACACCAACCAAAGTTACCACCATCATTGGGTTCCGGCCCCTGATTGGTGGGCTGGCTTTGCGGCAGAATAGAGGCAGGAACATCAGTCCATCAGTCCGGCCCTAAATAATCAAACTCACATACAAATGAGCAACAATAACAAAAAACACTGACCTTTCATCGGAGCTCAGCAGCATAGACCGTGTTTGGCAGCGTGAGGCGGAAACAAAGCAGTTGTTTGTCGTCGCCGCTGCTACTATCAGCCGTGTTCTAGCGCGTCATGAGAAGACATCGACATAGGAAAGAGGTTCTCCTTTCTTTCTTGGAGCAGGTAACAGGGGGCGGAATGGTTCAGTTGCTAGAGTGGCTGCTTGGAGTCAGAGGACTCCAAGTGTCCTTGAGCACTATACTGAACCCCTAATTGCTCTTGGTAAGCAGGTTGGCATAGCCGCCTCTGCCATCAGTGTATGAATGTGTGTGAGTGTGAATGGCTGAATGAGGCCATGTTAGTGTACAACGCTTTGAGTACCATTAAGGTAGAAAAGCACTATGAAAATGCCACCCAAATCACCAATTACAGCCGGTCATGTGAGCAAAGATTTTACCACCTCAGAACTTCATTGCAAGAGGTGTTTTCATCGCCAACGAGAAGCTTGAAAGCTGTGAAAACCGTCTAAAATGAGCACAACATTTCTTTTTCAAAATTTTGCAGTTTCCATCAACCCTTTCTAATGTGATACTTCAAAATGCACATAAAAACAGACCCTCTATGGAAACATAGCTTTTGTGACCAACACCTTAGCAAGCTGGCAATGATTTAAAACCAGGATGATAAGCTCTGCAGTCATCAGGCCACCTCATGTTATTTCAATAATATGTGTAAATCATAGTTGTATTGAATGAAAGACAACATCCTGCCGGCAGAGAAATATCTAATGAGCCATGAGCGGGTCCAAACTTGTTCAATAGGAGAAAGAAAGCAAAATTGCCATCCTGCAGATATACTTCAAATGTCAGGTCTGGTAAAAAGAAGTCAACGTTGCCTTGACAGAGCAATATAATTTGAGCCCAATTTTGTGACTCGACTGGATATATCTGCTCTTTTTCCTTCCGAGTGAGTGGAAATATCTGCCTCTGTCATTTTGAGAGGAGAGAAGGGGAGGAAATGAGCCGTGGAGACGACAGATTTGGAGGCTGAGGTGGTGTTTGTGTGTGCGTGTGAGTGGATGATGACTTGTGCACAGTGGCATTAGAGACGGCCGAAAAAGAAGAGGCAGCTACACATGATCTTTACTTAAAGCACGCGCGCGCACGTGTCACAGCGTGACGCGAAAGCCTGCGAGAACGCGCTGTCGTCGGCCCTGTCATCGCCGGCGTGAGACCCCGGCTGTCGGAGTGTCACCTGCCACTTGTCTTCTCACGTCAGCCATGATACTGCTGCGTCAATCAACCACCTCTAAGCTGAGCCTGGGTGCCACGGCAACGGGCGGGGGCGGGGGTTGAGAGTGGCGGCCGCGCATCTCCGTGTCGCGAGCGCTGGGAGTCTGAAAAACCCGACATACTGGATATAAATGATAAAAGAGGGCATATGTGTTTTGCAAAATAGAAGAAGGAGAAGAGCGTGAGTGAGCCATGGCATTTGACTGTCAGACGACTCGAGTGATGCGGTGCGGAAGAAGGTCGATTGCGGGATCGGAGGTGGGTCAAGCAGCGAGGCGGCTGTTCAGAGGGGTGACAACTTTTCCAGATAAAATCCTGGCCTCTTCACCTGAGGTCCAAGCAATCACCGGCCATTGTCTGCCTCCTCGCCGCTTCCTCTGTTTCACGGCAACGTCAAAGCAGCGAAAGACACACGAGGCATCGATCGGGGCTCCTCAAAATAGCCGAGGGAGGAGAGCGATGGACAGAGAAAGAGGGCAGGTGGTGGTGGTGGTGGTGGTGGTGGCGAGGGGGGTGAGGAGGAAGACGGAAAAAGCGATGATCGTGAGGAAGGAAGGAAAGAAGGGAAGAAACCGGTGTGTGCAGCTGGAGGCTTGCCGCCTACCAGGGCGAGGAGAATAGATCCACAGCCTCCCACCTGCCTCCCACTGAGCGGTCAATAGGGAATCCCTATTACAGTTACTGCCTTGCTGACTGTGGATATGGACTTGACACAACAGACCCACGGGAGATTATTGGCTGCACTCCTTCAATAACGGCTACACATCTCCCTCTAGCTTCTCTCCATCAATCAGCTCTGTCAGCTGAGTTTGTGGTCCTCCATTTGTTTGTTTTGGCCTCTCTATCTCTACCCCTCCGCCTCGCCGCTTGCTCGCGTTCTTTCTCCTGCTCTCTCCTTCCGCTACCTGATTCTCAGCAGCCGCGAACGCTCCTTTTCATCTCCCCTCGCTGCCTGACTTGCACACCTTCATTCAGTCATTCCCTTTTCCGATTGGCACCCCTCTCTCGCCTCCCCATACCTCTTTTCATCTCTCCATCACTGCACCGGATGGTCCAATCCACAGCAAAAAAAAAAAAAAAATTCCATGAAGTTCTATATTTGTTGCCAGAGAGATGGTGCCCCAAGCAAAGGTGACCTGTTCATTCATGCTGTATTCCCTGCTATTCAAATAAAGACTGAGAAGAACATCATATTGTGCCAGAAAAAAAGTCACACACACACACACACACACACATTAAAAGTGGGCCCCCACAGCACTCTCCAGGGCGAGGCGTTATTTTTCGAACCTTACTTTGCGTTTCCCTGCAGAAGACGCGGTTAAAAGCCCATTAAAAAGAGGTGAGGTGACATCATGGGTGGGATTAAGAGGAGCTCTGGTGCAAACAAATCTGCTGTAGGAGGCTGGATACACTTTTGAATAGGCTGCAAAGTCAGGACCTGTGGAGCCAGACATTTTGTATTCAGCATTCACTGCTTCCACTTTTGTTTCTCCAATAAGATCGTGGTTGAATCAGTCGTTGCGGCTCACAACTTCACAGCTAATCCATTAAACCAGAAAAACAAATGCTAATGGTTCTGTTTCCTGGTGAAGAAAAACTGCTGTTCCCACATTTACTTTTTGGCAAATGCTATTCGCACCTGGTGTTTGTTGTCAACACTATTTGCTATTTGCAGCCTGGCACATGGGAGAAGTTTGCCCTGTATTTCCTTCTCACAGAAAATCAACCAGAAAGATGTGACTAATGTTTTGAAAAGTTCTATTTCAAATCAAAACCACATGATCTTTTCATGGACCCAATTAAGTTGTTTTCTTTTTTTTTTTTAAACGCAACAGAAAATCAATCTAATTAAAAAAAACAAACACAGGATTCAAACCCTTGTTACCTATTTATGGATATTACTCTGTGTAAACAATTAGTAGATGTTTAACTCGGAAATCCACTCAAAAACAGTGTTTTTATCCACTAATTATTTCCTGATGAAACTATTTTGCTGTTACGTTTTTAATTGGAGTTGCCGTCAATTAAAATCGACATTTTCCACACAGATAACAGAATGAAGGCCTTTCAGCTGCTCAGAGGATAACTGCTCATGTTTCTGCGAGGCTTTTCTCTAAGCAGCACATTGGTGAATGACATGTTTCTGTCATTGTACGGATTGAATCAGTGGTTTGGAAATTTTGCTGAATTTATGATGGAAGCTATTCAATCATCCGCCCCACTTCAGATATTTTATTTGGCCGTCTTAGTCAGCTATTATTAAAGAGCACAACTTGAGAACTCTCAGCAAGGACATCATGGAAGAGGCAAGAAGACTACAGAGGATGCTGATGGACAGTGCATCAAATCAATTTAGCAAATCAAATTAATGAAAATCAAACGCAACAGCCGTGACCAAAAAAGGACAAAGGAGGGAGTACAATGTTTACGGAGTCCTCCCATAGAACAGGAACTTTCAAGTGAACCTGACTACATATAAGTGGGGTGGACTGGATATGGACTTTTGCAGTGCTCCCAGTGTGAGTGCAGAACGATACTGGGTGACAGAACGTATTTGCTTGAGTACGTTTATGACTTCCTGTGCCCTTTTATCACCTCTTTTTACAGGAAACAAACAGTTCTGACTCTTTTCCTCTAGAGGCAGCTATTTTTTTTAAATGACAAGAGACGGCACAGATGACACTGGCTCCCTAACACACTTTGTATAAGACGTTATTGGATCCATGTTGGGTTTTTTTTTTACATTTTGGTAAAAATAAGAAAAAAGTAATATAATTTTCATAATTTTTGAAGACATGTCACAGTCATATTTGTAACATTTAGAAACGTCATATGATTGGACTTTAGTTTTTAAAGACTTTTTAAGGACCTGCAGAAATCCTTAACCTAACAGCATTGTGAAGTTACCAAACAAGCCACAGTCAATATCAATATTGAGCTACAAACTGTACTGAGCAATGCATTGCATGATGTAGAAGGGTAAAAAAAGAAAAAAGAAAAAAAAGTAAATAAAACAGCAAATCATGCTCATTCAATGAAGAGAAACTAGGACAGCTAGATCCCCGTTATTTATTTATTTATTTATTTATTTTCTTTCCCCTGCAGTTTAATATATTCTACTGCGCCTGGCATAAAACTGCAGAGCTCTTCTCCATCTCTGGCAAATATAAGATTGAATTTTGGGGGAGAGATGGGGAAGGGGAAGAGAGATAGATAAAGAGATTGAGAGAGCGAGGGAACGAAAGAGCGGGACTGAGAGAGAGAAGGCAATGGGAGAGGATGGGGGGCTGTCGCAGGTTTCATTTTCTTTTTATATATCCACCTTGCACATTTCTTAACAGCATTGATGTGTGATGACAGATTAAGAGGAAGAAGAAACCTAAATAATAAGGAAACATTCAATCTGGCAATATGATCCGTGCGCCGCTGTTATTTCTTTGATGCTTTCGAAGAATTATCCTTTTTTTCCCCTTTAAAGGGGCCATCACAGAGACACAAATGGGCTGCTTTTCCCTCCACGTAATCTCTCTTAACCTCCTCCATCCCCCCGCCCCACATGGGCTCCTCTTCTCTCTCTCATTCCGAGGTTTTACAGTACTGCATGTGATGTCATGAATCAGTGGATACAGTAAATATGGCATTGGGAGTGTGCGACCTGACAAGCCCCCACCCCCTCCGCCACCTTTTCCCCCCTGCAGCATCGCTCTGCTCAATCTTCACCAATGTCCACACAAGAAATAGAAATGAGATCTTATCCACACTATCCCATCATACAACCCGCGGCCACACACACTATTTTGTCCTCCTATCATTTCTTCCATTATGGCTCCTTCTTTTAGTTTCAAACAGCTGCACACACGTATATGCAACGCTGGAATACAAAGAAACACATACATCAGAAAGTCGTCATACAAACCTGAGGTCAAATCAATGCATCTCCTTTTAGGCTGTACAGAAACACATATGCATGGAAATTTATCAGGCTTCATATGACCCCGAAATTAAATTCAGGAAATGGAATTTCATCACAGACGTCAACTCAGTTACAGGAGATTATTAATAGATATAATATTAGATGTAATAAACACACTCACCAGAGACTCACCAAAAAGAAATCACTCTTTACTGCATAATGATTCTATTCATTTTAGTCCCGCTGTCTTGCGTAAGTGTTGCAGTATCGTCAGTATGCGATGTTACTCTGGTCTGGCACCAAAGAGAGCCCTTGGTTAGACATTGAGGGAAGGAAAAGAGCTTTATAGTGAAACATCACCATACAAATATCATTAACAGTTTATGATTATTATCGCTAATCTTCTCCGAAATACATTTTGCAACATAAAAGCATTCCCAGGATGTAGAAATGACATATCTGATGAAGATAGATTGCACAATAACCCCATTCAAGGCAATTCCAGCAAGATCTTAGTTGTGAAAGCGCTGTAATGGAATGGTGAACAGCTATGAGTCTTCCTCTCGAGTGTCGTGGTGTAGTGTCCTGTTACCACAACCATTCTTTTGCGAGCATTCACAAGACACAACAGACTTATATTCATGATAAATGCGAGAGAAGGAGCCATGGGACAACCATGAGGACTGCGTCTATACGCGGCTCGGTGCATGTGTGTGACCGCGCATCTGCCATTGTAGACTTCTGCATCAGAGGAATCTGCGCCGGATCTCATCAGTATTCCGAATGAGTGTGTCCTGTTTCCATGAGACACCTCATGCCCACCCCAAGCTCCCATCTCCATGATGCACTGCACGTGTTTCGTCCATACGCAGAAGTGTGCATGCTTGGTGTGTGTGTGTGTGTGTGTGTCTGTGTGTGTGTGTGTGTGTTTGTGTGTGTGTATGTGTGTTAAAAAGTCAGCTTTGAGACAAGTAGGGAATTAAATGCAATATGATGAAGGCTGTAATAAAGCCTGGAAGCACAAAGTCGAGCTGTAATTCGTTCTGGAAACACAATTCAATCTGAGACATTAAGGAAAGTCACTGTTATGCATTTGTCTTCTGTAATTAAAAAACAAACGAAAGCTTACTCTTATTTTGTACGTAGAATAAAACCTCCATGAATGTGAAAGCGGAGATGAATTTAAATCTCTTGCTTTGAGTCTGAGGATTATGTAACACAAGCCCAGGTAGAGTTCCTGGCAGTTTGTTGGGGAACTTTTTGAGAGGCACTGCATGCAAATATGCGCCATACATATGCTAATAACAATACAAAGCAGACACAGCAGAGCACATCGGTGGAACTGGGAACACTGATACTCAACCTGGCCTTACAAATGTTAACCAGTTATTTGCAGAATTTCTGTATTGTAAAAGGACGACTTTCTGGAAAATAAGATGTAACACAAAATAAATACTGTGACAGAATTTGATAGTATCGAAGTGAAGAACTTAAAAAAAAAAAAAAAAAGTATTTTACCACTGGACAAATAATACAGAGTACAGCGAGGGATTACAACAGACAGAGGAGGAAGAGGTTGCCAAGAGGAACTAAGCTGGGAGAGGTGAGGATAGCGCCACAGAGCTGCCTCGTCCTGCACAACTGATGATGCTGCTGCGGAAAATTTGCACCAATAGAAAGTGAAGTCTACCAGAGTGCAGTTTCTTCTGGGTAAAACTGTTGAATCAACAGAGGAAGTGCTTGTATCGTTACACCTAAGCTTTGGGCAGATGATCACTAAAGACATAGTATATAATTTTTTTTCATATCCTGAGAAAAACCTGGAAAAAATCAGCCGCAGCTACTGTATGTGCAGGTGGTTTGCTACTTAAGTACATGGTAGCTTTAGCTTAGCAAACCTCCCCATGTTAGCAGTTTTGAACAGCTGTTTATTCGCCGTGTCTGTTTTGTGATGTTTGTTGGATGTTTTTTGAATATGACATGCAAAGTGTATAACTGGCAGACTGCAAAAAAACATCAGAATGCTGGGAGTCAGTTGGGCATTAACTGGGCGACATGCAGCCGACCCTCTCCTGAGCTAACTGTCCATGGAGATGGGTATGCAAGAAATGTGCATGTGGGGGCAATTTCATTTACATGCACTTCCCACACGGCAGTGATACAAAGTTTTGAAAATTGGTGAAGTTTCCTTTTAGGGGCTGAAAGTTAATCCCCTGCCCCCCAAAAAAGGAGAGGAACCATCATGCAAGTCAAACACTAACCAAATAATCAATATTAACAACCCCGGTCACTTAAAAGTCTCGATTAGCGCGCAGTGTTAATGCCTCAGCCTTTCCCATAAACAGGTTTTACAATGACAGAACTGGAGGGGGGAAAAAAGGGGGGCTGTCACGTGTGGAGCAGAGAATCGCAGACCTATGTAATTAGAATCAATAATTCATTTTCTCCTTTTCTGCCACCGTTCCATTCAAACGAACCCTCGCACACCATCAAGAGAGTTTCCAGATCTCTTCAGGGTCACAGTAATTGGACTGAGATTTTTTTTTTTTCTTCCTCCCTCCATTTCTTCTCTTTGCACCTCACCAAAATCCCATCAGCTAAATGCAGAGGAGAGCATTCTTCTAGGGGTAATTGTCTTCGACTGCCATGTGAAGTTTTCGCTGCCCTTTCCCAGGTGCTGGTATTGTTCTTTTTGGGCTTTTTAATTTGGGGAGCAGCATGATCTTTTGGTCATTGAGTGCATGGGTGTCAGACAATAAGGGTGTCATGCTATTTATCCCTTCGGCTATAATGGAGCCTATTACAGGTCTGAATCCTAATGCTTGCTGAGAGTAAGTGGATGAGCAATAGGACGTGGGTTTCCGTGTGTCTTGACTGGAATAATTATAGGATTTCTTCAGTTGGATGGTGGATTTAATCACCGTCAGCCAAGGAGACGCCCATTGTATGAACATTCAAATTCTTCCTCCTCTATGTGTGTTTTTGAGTGAAGGTAATTACACCCTGCTGTTAATATAATGGACTTCAATTGCACATGTTCAAATTCATTTTCACTCCCCTGATAGTTGATGCAATGATGAATCCATCATGCTTAAAATGTACATGCAGCGTTATTACCAGCGTGGCCACCGGTATTGATCATCGCCGTTACTGTCATCCAACTCATTATAATTTTAACTGTAATCACTATCATCATTGACCGGTATTCGTATGACCATCGTAATCATTGTCATCATCACCATCGCCGCTGTCACCATCGCGGCCGCTGTCAAGCGCCGGACTCGCATCACTTTAAACTTGTGAAGCGAATCACAGCCAGTGCCAGGCAGGAGATTGCTCTGGGACATTGTAAAGATCATGGCTACCTAAACATGTCTTCGCGCCCGCACAGGCACACCACAACTGCACGTTCCTATCTGTGGGTGTCACCCACAGAGACATAGATAATGGCGGCTGTGAATGGCTTCTCTGTCACTCTGCCATTCCCATCTCCCCGGCTGGGATTTAATGTGACACTTATAGCTATTGCATGGCTTAGCCCCCAGATACCAAGGAACCACGCCTGAATGGAAATGAGATTGTCATCTGTCAGCTACACCCATCAAACCACTGGAGGACTGACAAAGAGAGTGGGAGAAAGATTGAGAGAGATGCAAGGTGATGGAGAGGAAGAGGAGGAACCCTATAGTTGCCTCTTACAGTGGCGCCCCATCATTGAAGCTCTTATCTGAAAACGGCAATGCTATCCAGGCTTAGAAGGCGCAGAATACAAATGTGGACAGACATGAATCATTGTGTAATACTGTGCAGGTCAATCACCTGCTCAGATTTATTTATTTATTCATCCGCTGGTGGTGGATGGTAAAGCAGCAGCAAGTTTCCAGAGCTGCAGTTTCTGTGTTCCCAAAAAAAAAAGAAAGTGAAAGAAAAAAGAGAGAGAGAGAGAAAGACGCCCTCAAAATGGTGACAAATGAGTATATTCTTTGGTCCAATTTAAGGTGTTCAAAAAGTGCTCAGTGAAAACTTTCTCTTTTCTTACTTTTGGCTCAGGTCCAGCACCCTGGATTTGGAAAGAAATAATGGCAGCAAGCTTAAACAGCTGAGTTTCTGCTTTCAAGATGTGTGTCTCATCCATAATGGACAGGCAACTGTTTGTATACACAGTTCTTTCTCAGACAGCCAGCGAGATGATGATCCCGAATAAATACTCGAACATTTTCTGTGATCAAACACTACAATGATTTTAACTGAGCTCAGTCCAACTTGGCTTGTGTCTTGTTTGCTAAAGACCAGACTGAACAGTAATGGAGCAACACCGAGGAAGATACTAAGTGTCTGCTGATGTCTTTGTATCGAGGATTTAAGGCAGATGGTGGACCTAAGTGATTTTACAACTCTAGCATACTTCATTTCAATAAGAGATCACAAGGAAGTGAGATACAGAATATATTATGGTGGCAAAGAGTTTGGAGATTAGACTCAGTCACTGTGCTGTAAAATCATTACCTTAGGCTCAATCTCCCAGGAACTAGACGGCGGTGGCGGCAGTGGAGTCAGTACACGGAGATTGGACCTCGCGGAGTCACTGACAAGATCTGGAAGAATTGGAGGTTGTGGAAGGAGATGGGTTGCATAATGTAGGTGTCTGATTGATTTCCAGAAACGTGAGATATAGGTGGTGAAGTGAAGGTGGTGAGGTGGTGATGTGTGCAGTCGTAGATCTGAGAGAAAGACCACCAGAGATGGTCTGAGTTCAGCAAAAGAGACCCAATGGCTTAAATGGCGCTGGCTGTAAGATGATTGCCAAATACTGTGACACTGAAATTTGTGAGGGAAGGAATTTGATGGAATCGGAACATGGAAGTGCTGGAGTAGGATGAAATTGGCTTTCTCAGAATAAAGTGAAGGGAGTTCTTACTCTCTTGCATTTAAAACTGCATATTTAAAGCTGCACTATTTTGTTTAACAGTGGACCAAATGACTATGTGATATGAAAGTCACTGCTGTTAATAACAAACTCAAATAGAACAGGAAGGGCACTCTGAATACATAAACCAAGTGCCATGCAATATTTCCTGAGGAAATTGTCCAGATCCACCCTAAAATGTAATAAGTTATCGCTCAACTCATCCTCCACCAAGATTCATAAAAAGAGCCTGCAAGTTTCTCATACAATCCTGCTGACAGAAAGGCTCCAGGAGAGAGCAGACCTCTGCCAATGAGAATATAAAGAAAAGTTTAATGGATCAGCCCCAACATTTAACAGGCTCTTCTTTGGCCCATGTTGCATTGCTCTACCACGTTCTGTGAAATGTGGCCCTGTAGTTTTTGTGAAATCCTGCCAACAAATAAACAGATGCGGGTGAAAACATAACCTCCTTGGCAGATGTGATTAACAACTGTGCCACACGGCAAAGCATCTAACAACGGCAGAGGTCGGCTGCGATAGGAATAATAATTATGTCATCGATCCTGTGTTTTCTCTCAGATTCACTAGATAAATCGGAGCAGATGCCGAAGATGTTGCTGCACATCATGATCCGTCCACGGAGCGCAGCGTCATGGCGCGCTCTGTCTGAACAGCCCAATCGATTAAAATGGGCACAGACAAGGAAGTGGAGATCATTTTGAGGCTCCTCGTGGCACCCCAGGTCTCCTCTGTGTTTTAGTTCACTGTTCTAGTTTTGCAGCCAGCAGCTCACTGATTTATGTCCATTGTCTTCCATGTCAATTTCAGCAGCAGCAGGTAGCTGCCTCAGTGGAAAATCTCCTAAAACCCCACTGTACACCCACTGCAACTGCCCAGTTGCAACCAATATAAGCTGCAGTTATTGACTAGTTGTTGAGTGTAATGTAGGATTCAGCAGCTCAATTTAGCACTTAAACCTCAAAGCCATTGTTTAATTTCAAATCCAATTTGCCGGAGTACAGACAATACCCAGCAAAAAATGTGTCATCTTCTCAGTACCTTAAGCCCGCTCTCTATCGATATAATACCCAGACCAGCCGAAGGAGCCTTATCCAAAGGTGAGCCGAAACTAAATCAGCATCACAATAAATCAGCTGTAGCAAGACAGCAGTCGGAGTAAAGGTGAAGGAAGGCGGCCATGGATTTTCTGCCATGCTGTCAATCAGCTGCCCAGAGGAGCTCTGTATACACTGAGCAAAACCACACGCACACGCTTGCACACTGCGTAGATGTGCGCCAGCTACTAAACTTGCATGTGACAAAGGCATATACACTCTCAAGTGCATTTTCCTCCGCGCATTGATTCCTCAAAAATAAGAAATCATCGACTGTGGCCAAGTTGACTGGGTGTGTTGACAGGACAGTGATCGATATTGATGTCCTGGGCTACAGTGAGGGCAGAGCGAACTAATACAGAGTAGGTCCTTTGAATTACATTATTGCACACACACACATGCATACACACATACCCCGTGGTAATTAGTCAGCCTGACAGAACATCCCATGGCAAGTGAAGACAACTAGAGCTGAATTAGACCAGGAAAGCAACTCCTGCAAACATGCACACAGTCACCAGGGATGGTCCTTGCAGAGTTAGAGAGCCTAATTAAGACACAGAGATAATTGGGAAATGCTGGAGGGGAAGGGGCGGGGGGGGGGGGGTAATGGGGTGTCAGTGTATGTGTGTGTGTGTGTGTGTGTGTATGTGTTAATGTTTAGAAAGAGATGTTCTATTACTCAGAGTAGCAGAACATGCACACAAACCCCAACAATGGGGATCAGATAGAAAAGCATAAAAAGTAAAGTCGGCGAAGAGGAAAGGACAGTAAACCGCATACGCAGGGAGGCAAAGGCACATAAAAAGGGATCTGTGCCAAATTTAATAAGAAAAAGGCAGGTCACAGAGAGAGGGAGGGACAAAAAGGGTTGGAGGGAGGGGGGGTGGGCACCTGATGAAAAATGAGGCTTCCTTGTAGACAGGCCTCTGACGACACCACACACTCCCAACACAGCACAGCCTGGGGGATACACAGGGAATTTTGGATAATGCGGCCCGACGTGCCACAGCTCAGTGGCCCCCTGACTGGCTCCTCTGATTGGGCCGACAAGCTCACAGGGGGGATGGGTCACGACGGAGGTTCCTGATTGGTTGCTTTGTTTCTGTGAGTTTGCAGTCTATGTAGGTTTGTCCTCAGACTAAGGTCGATAAGCAGCTGAAACTAAGCCACACAGCATCTATCAAAGGCAGATGCTAGCATGGCTTCATCCCTCCGCTACAGGACAGAAGCCTATCCTGTGCATCCACACACACCCGCACACCTTTTATCTGATAGCGCAATCTCAATGTTTTCCTTTAGGTGACCATACCGTCTACTGAATTAATCATATATTCTGCAGTATGTTTGTGCACGCGTGCATTTACTTATCCATCTTTTTCAGGAAATGCTAGCTAAGGACAAGGTGACCAAGGATCTAAAGCTTTTGTGTGCAACACTCATTCACCAAAAATGATGCTTATTACGACAAAAGAATGCTCAGATTTACATTGATCTCCTTTACATGCCCTTGTCCTTACTCAATTATAATGTATCTAAATCACGCATACATTCATTCATTACACAGAGCCGCCCGCAAATTTCTGCAAAAGCCTCAGAAATGCTTACCAGCATAACCATCAAGCACATGGCAAGATATTAATTTAATGAAAGGCATGATTAATTGAAAACCAGATACTCTGAGGCCCTGCTCTTGGTTACATTTAAATACATAGACACAAATCCTCACTACAAACTACCTGTCCTTTGGTTGCAATGTCATGTATCAGGCATTAGCCAACATATTAATCACCATAAAGATGACTCAAATATAATTAGATTTCCCCCCAGTGCACGCCTGATTTGGTGTTTCACTTCCTCAGTGTGAATTTGAGGTCATCCCTCTCTGCAAATCCCCAAGCAGGACAATGGCTCGGGGAAGAGTTGGGGGCTATCCCTACCCTCTTCTTATATTGGGAGTGTATTTCACTTCTTCCTCTACCTTCATTTTGCTCTACTTCACAGATATGGGTGGTGCTTTTATGGATGATCCAGCTAATGAAGGATTCATCTTCTGTGATTAACATTTTCCCAGGGCCGGGAATCGGACGTGGGTTCAATTATCACTCAGGAGCCCTCCTATTGTTCAGGTGGCATGTGTCTGCTAAGTGAAGGTTTATACCTTCAACATTGTGCATTAGAGCACATCAATTATGCAGGTGGCAGCAATTACATATTTATGTATTCTGATAATTACATTTTTAATACAGCAGATGTCAGCCTCATTTATGGCAGTTAATGAAAATGAATGACAACCGTTTTACAGTGGGAAGTTCATGGGAGTGCCGAAATGCGTGGCTAAGATTCCACTTTGCGAGGCTTAGTTTGGCTGCATCGTGAATGAAAATGATGTCTCCCTCATTGATTAAGAGAGCTTAAATAACATGGAGGTGTAATTTCATTGTGGCGGTCATGATAAATTTGCATAATCATGCGCTAAGTGCTGCGCTACAAAATGGCTCCTATGCACTCATTCCCCATGTGTGCGTATGGTTTTTATTAATGAGTCAAGTGAAGTAGATGCCATTGTCTTATAGGAGGTACTATATAATACAGCACATCATTAGTCTTTCACCCACTGTCAGGTTATGAGGGCTGTGCAATGTTCCTGCTCCTCCTTGTTGATGGCCAGTGCTGCAGCAGTATTGCGTAACCAGCTGTAAAAGGAACAAACTGGGGCAAAAGTTTGCTGGTAAGACCCGGCAGCATGAGGGGCGGCGCTCTTAAAGAGCAAAAGGACTCTGTATCCAAATTCATGATGGCATTTCATCCACTTTCTGACATCTGAAAAGTGAGTCACCAGCTGTGAGTGGCATCCCCACAAAAGAAGCCCAGGAGAGAATTGACAGTGATTCAACTGCAATTTGTTCCGATTTCCAGGGGAAATGTTGCCTTGACTGTCCAGTCGGTTGGTCCAAAGCAGGACTCATCATGGCATTGCCAGCAGGAGAATGAGTACTGTGGTGGTCACATTTCCGAAAATATCTTTGTTCCAGTCATCCACCATGACGAGCAAAAATAAAATGAGTGCGCATGGCCAGCGTCATCACGATCCTCTACACAATGGAGACCACTGACAACAGTCCTGCTTTAAACTCCTCTGTCATCCCTCATCACAGCTGCGAACATACTTGCACTGCCAGTACTTCCTATACCCCAAGGTGTGTGAATTATTTGTTGTCCATTAGAAGCACTACCTTGTTCCTGCAATAGGAACTGTTGTCATCGGTGACGATGCCTCTGCGATGCACTCTAAATGCAGATTTCATGAGCTGCTTGACAAGCTCAAGGAGACAAGCCAGTGGGAAATAACCTCAACTATAATTAAATAAAAACACACAAGGCCTTCAGTTCCACTTAGCTCCTTGGCAGGTGAGCTGCCCACCGCTGTGAGGACTCCATATCAATACTTGGTGGAGCTTTAGGAGAAAAGACAGAGAAAATCTCTGTCTTTTCATTGTGCTTGATTAATTAAAATCCTCATGATTTTCAAACAGGTTTTATGGTGTAATTCCTTGCCAGGAAAATGCCATGACTGAAATAATGAAGGCAGCTATCTGTACCAGGCTTCTGAATGTTATCTGCACCCAGGGAGGAATAGCCATTGTGGCTATTTACATCCAAGTGTAAAAATGGGAGCGACAAGCACCCAGAGGTCCAAAACCAACAATGCTGTTTGCACCCTGGTGTATGGCAGAGGTTTGCCAGTGGGTTAATGTTCTGAAAGAATAGATATTTATTTCAACCCGTGACTTATTCCCTAAACCTTACCTGGCATTTTTGTTGTCTAAAACTAACCAAACAGACGGAGAACTGCATATCTAACAGGATACCAAAATGAAAGTAAAACGAAAGTAAGTCATATGCAGGATTCAAACACCAGTCTAGCTGGCTGCACGGCCTGAGCCAAAACAATTACATCCACCTAAGAGGAGTTTCACATCTTTGAGAAGGGAGTCTGTGGCTGTGAGACTATTCTAACCCGGGTTTAATTAGACGTTCCGAATGCTGAAAAAGACTAAAATCATTACCAAGGCCAGTAGCATATTTCTTTAGCTTGCACCATGATGTGTTTGTCTGAAATTGTTCTTATTATGGCTCGTTTCAAAAAAGGTACACAGTGAATCTGTGAACGTGACTGGTAAAAATGAACATCACTCCTCCGGGTGAAGACCAACACATTTTTTTTTCTTTTTTTTTTTTTTTTGGTACTTGGTTAAGTTTATGGGGCTCGTGCATCACATCTACTTGGCAGAGGAGGGCCCCACACAGTCAGAGAAAACTGTGAAAAATACTGTGATGCTTGCAAAATTTACAAAACAGATTTTTTCTTTTTTTGCTTTT
>CAAKHG010000528.1:2716-20770 GCA_901007715.1 Dactylopterus volitans
CACCAAGATTGGTGAAATTCAAAGGGCAGTTTTTTTTAAATGTGTGTGTGCATGAGTGCGTGCGTGCGTGCGTGTGTGTGTGTGTGTGCGTGTGTGTGTGTGTGTCTGCAGTGACAGACAGATGGAGGGAGGAAGGACGTGGTGAAGCAAGGCTGGAGTTAAAGTCGAAAGTGTGTGTTTGGACAAGGTTGTCGTTGCGTTTGCTTGGCTGTCGCCGCTGCAGCTATAATAGCTGTTTGCGGTGTCGCACTTTTAACACATCAGGGGAGGTGAGCGACACCGTTTAATAATCTGGCAGAGTTGTCCCCTTTATAAAATGCTATCACCACTCTCTTCACAGCAAACATTGTTTACAGCATGTCTGCTATTACGGGCTAATTACTCAGATACTCTGGGCTTCAGCTGCAGCCATTCTTGTTTGCTCTGTTGGTGCTTTGTAATCTGACTTTTTTCCATTTATTTCTTTACGAGGCTTGGCCGTGTTTTTTGTTGTTGTTCCCTGCGTGTGCCCTTGTGTTTGCAGATTGACCTTGCTCCAGACAAAGTGAGACAGAGACTCGCCCGAGCGCTCACAGTGTGCCTCATTAAATTAGAGTACTGTCAGAGGGGAGTTGAAATAATGCGGCGGCACCCATTGTCTGTCCCTCTTTGTCATCAGAATGAAGCCCGTTGTAGCTGGCCTGTCCTCTCTCACAGATGTGACTGCTGATGCCATTCACAGGGGATGCCACACTTTTCACACTTCACCATGACTCTGCTTATGAATATCTCAGCGGTTCCCACTCAGCTTACCTGACACTCATCTTACATGTGCATACCATATCATTATTTTATCATGCAACCTTCGGGGGACGCTGCTGAGGAGACGCCATGTTCAATTACATTTGGATTTACACAAGATTTACAGCTGTGATTGTAAACACATTTGCAATTTGCAAATGGAGACACACAGCAAATGCAGTATTATATTACGGTCTTTATAAAAAAAAAATAAAAATAAAAAAAATAGCAGGGAGATTTTTGCATGATGCACAAAGCACAATAAAACATGAATGCTCACTGAAAAAAATGCGGGTCTGCCCACTAATAAAACCTGGATGGCTGGATGAGGCTGGATGAAACTACCTGCTCCATCCAAATATTTTAGATTATTCATTTGCAGTCACATCATTATCTTATGGGATCGATTTTGAGGAGGATGAATGGAAGTAGCATCCCTCTTATCTTAGTTTTTTCACATGCTCCCTCCTCATTAGCTCTAAATCTTAGAGAAAGGCACCAAGAGGATGGAGGCATTTTATCTCCCCAAACATCCCCCTTGTTAGATATGAACAAATTGCCCGCTGATTAACATGTCAGGGAATCGGCCACAGTGTGGGCTTACTGTATAGCAGCTCCACAATGACTCCACAAGAACAGAGAGATAAGGAAAAAGAGAAAAAAGAAAATTAATATCCCTTTGAAACTGACGGCGGATATGCCAAATTACTATGCTGCTGCTGTATCTGTGTGTCTGACCAGTTGTGTTGATTGGGATTTCTCCCCTGAGGTAAAAGACCCTCTGACAGGATTCAAGGCTTTAGCCTACCGCCCAACGCCTGTCTGTAATTTGTGATTACAGCACAAGCAGAAAGGGTGGTGGGGATTAATTCAATCCAACACACAAATCTGATTCCCTGCATTTGCATATTAATGAGAAAAAATTTTGAGTGTTTTTGGCAGGTGGTGAAAGAGAGGATAGTTAAAACTTGGAAATTTGGATATTTACTGCTCTTGTGTCTGGTGAGTTGAGGTCAGTGTCTGGTTTTGCATGCATTTGCATATATTTACATGCAATGTGCATGTAAATGTGATATATTTGTAGAAATTCCAGTGGCTTTGTGCTTCTTTTCTTGCCAATGATATTTACTTTAATACTAGAAACTGATTTGTAGGGTTCCAGAGCAATGTGGTTTGAACAGTTGAACCTTGAGCAAATGAAAGCGCATGATGAATGAAGCTATTACGCTTAACCCGTTATGAGATATTGTGGCTTTTAATGGCATCATTTGTGTGGTGCTTGTTTTGTGATAGTGACAAAAAAAAAAGGCTTCCGCCATTTGAAAAATCTATAATATGACATATCAGCTGCTCTGTGCTATCATGCATCCAGCGATATTTTAAAGTTCACATTCTTGAAATTATTCAATAATGAATTCCAAAGGCAGTAATGCCTTTGCTGCGCCTCTCTGACTTCATCAGACAGCAAACTTGATAAAGGATGATTTTTTTTTCTTTTTACATCAAATGTCAAATTTGTATCAATTTTACAATATCCATGTGCAGCTCATTTCCCTTAAATGCTTTGATCACAAGATAGTGTGATATTTCTAAAATGATTAAAGAAATGTTCAAGTTGCATCATAATAAAAATGATAGGGTTGTTCTTTGACGCAAGATAGGAGGTAAATTATGGTGAGAGAATGCTTTAGAATAAACCCCTGAGAAGGAGCTTGTCATATGTAGCAAATATTTGCATTGTATTTAGTTATGATATGACTATTTAACAATAAATTTGATCTCCTTATCTTCATATGCGGTTTCAGCAGGGCCCCCTGTGCATTTGTCAGCCTTACAGAAACTTGTCACTGCCCAGAACTCTGGTGTGTTTTTCGGGAGTCCACAATCGTAGACCCATATTGAATGTCCTCTGTGAATATCTTACCAATTTTTGCCAGACATTATAATGAGAGATGCAAGTCAACCATTCTGATTTTCCTATAGCTCCTTTGGAGAGTCTCTCATACAATCAGGGGTTTGCTTTCATCTCATCCACCACTGGGAGGCTGATTCACCTATTCATGCGTGTTAGGTATGTCAAGCTCGTAGCCAACTAGTGCGCTGTGATTTATCCGATCCTCCAGATCTAACGATCAGCAGTCAAAATAATGAAGGGAAGAAAGTGAATCTTACAAATAATTTCTAGATTCGATTTAACTGATTTATATTGGTTAATTGTGCGTTACGCGGCTGACGTTTTACTAGCGGTATATAGCAATAAGTCGTGGTGAACCAAAAATAGCTTAAGTCTCGGTGTGGTCATATTAATCACATGTAGAAATGTGCTGCTGGGGCTGTGTGTGTCATCAACAAGGCCACAAAACACACCGGGACACGCCTCCCACTCTCGGGTTCTAAATGTCATGATTTCTTGCAGTTGTGACTTTGGTGTAGCATCCAGGCAGCTAATGTTTCTGTGCAGCAGCCTTGAGCAAAGCTGGCTCTCGGTCTCCGTTGCACTCGGGTGGAGTTGTGGTTTATGTGCCACGCGGCCAGCCCATTAAACCCGGCGCTCTTTTGTAAAGGTTGTCTGCCTCTTAAACGGTGTCATCTTTATTGATGTGTCTCTCTCTCAGCCCCCCTCCGCTCATGTACAGAAATATGTGATATGGCCCTGATTTAAATTCAGTTCTCCAACAGGAGCTGTTTATTATGGCAGACAAGCCGCTATAGAGCTATAGCTTAAAAAAAAAAAAAAAAAGGGTGGTATGCAAGGCAGGGGAGGGTGGGTGACTGTCCCGGCATGAAATGATACAGCAAATGAATGTCTTCCATTCTTTGATAGCCGCACAACCACACACTCAAAGTACACACAGCGGTAGTGTCGCATTCACGTCCTGCTTTAGCCCCGACACCGTACAAGTGGCCGCCTATGTGACTGCATGCACACATCACAGCAGGACAGACGAAGTGGTGCTATCCCACCGCTCTGGAGAGGCTGCGGCAGAGAGCAAACCGTCACGGGAAGAAGAGGAACATTTTTCGGTCGCGTCCCCCATGCATCAATGTCATTTTCAGTGGCCATATGTGGCTGTTGAGCCCGTCTTTATCTGTAAGAATGGCCATCCAATATACTTAAGACGCTAACCTGACCGCCAGATTCTGCCATTATTTGGTTTTGCTTCCACATTATCTTTTATGCTACATTTCTGCAGAGTCACCTTTGACATCAATTTCTCGTGGTTCATCTTGGGCGGCTTTTCAGAGCACTGGTGCCAATATAAATGTAATACTCTTCGTAATCACTCCGGCTAAGTATTGATCCTGCGGGATTTTAAGACTGTGTTAAGCACTCCATCTCATCTGCCATAATCTTAACATGACAGACCGTGTGTCCATGGTAATTTTGCAGCGTTTGCTGTCTGCATTCTCCCATGTGCCCGATCATGATCACGACATGCACACACAGACACACACACTCACAACACACATCAGAGGACTGTGCTTGCCGCGGATGAGTCAAGGGATGGACAAACAGACCTGATTAGCGCTGTGCCATGCAGTAACCCCTCTGCCCCCCTCGAAAAAAAAAAAACACACACACACACATCCCCAGAGCTGCTAATGACTGCTAATTGTGGCACAGCAGGGGAGACATGCTAAAAACCGGATATCACCAGCCATGTCTGGCATCGCTGCTGCCCGCTGGCTGCTGGTGGTGGGCCCTCATCTGTCAGCTTGATCTGTCAGGAAGTTGACACAACTTCTGTGAGCACCCCGGCAAACTATGTTTATGTCAATAGTGAGGTTAAAGGCAAAGCTCCGAACTCTGAGACATGTCAATAATCAAAATGCATTTTTTTTAATTTTTATTTTAAAAGAAAATATCAGCCTGTTAAAATATAACCTTTCCATCTGCATGCAGTTATTTATAATCATTTACCATATATAATGCTGCCATTTCTTCTAATAAAAAAAAAAAAATTAAAAAAGCTGCCATTTGCTGACATCAGTCTGTCTAAAATCAAAGGTCAACTACATGTATTTTAGTGGTGTAGAGGAAGAGAAGCAAAACTTTATCTTTTTTTTATCAATTACATGACACTGCACTTCAAAAGGTATAAAGTCAATATAGCATTATTGCAGTAATTAACTTCATTGGATAGAACTGTTACATCATAGTCTGCAGGGTTCGAACTTGCCAAATGTCGTGTTCCTTCCTGTTCTTCCTCCCAGAGACCACTCAGGTTACAAGTTAGGTGCCTTTATGCGTTGGCCCTGTGATTCACTCCTCCTCGAACCCTCCAAAGGATAAATGGTACGCTCATAATGGATGGATGGATTTCTCTGTGCATGTCTTTGATATGATGGACTTGTGGAGACTTCTTTCAAAGAGCATCATCAATTTCCTTTCATTTTTTAAAGGAACTGGAAATAGTGCCTCCGGCGAAATGTTTGATGAGTGTTGGCACTTTGTCAGGGCCGGAGGCGCGCGGACCGACATCCTCCAGCACCCTGACAAATTTCGATATCTGCAACCATCTGCTGAGGTTGTTGATCTCACCGCTACATTTCTTGCTGTAACACTTGATATCAGAGCAATTTTGGACTTTTGACATTGAATTGTTGCAAATTGCCAGTTGTTTTAATTTAAAATAGCCTTATTGTCAAGGTTAAGCTGTTTGTAAAACGAAAATACTGAGGAGAAAGTCGGGGCCACAAATATTGAGCTTAGTCTTCGGGGATAGTAGCTACAGCTTTTCTACATTTCAATTCATTGAGTTTTTGATTGGTGGTTTGTAAATCCTCTGTTAAGCTCTGTCCTTCCTTTAGTTCCAGCACTCCCAGAATCCCTTACCCTTACCTCCCTGAGTCATTTTAGTCTCTTTGTTTCGTTTTTGCTTGGAGGAAGCCACAGTTAAGCAGGACAAAGGTAGGACATGCGACAGACAAATAGGGATATACATTCTCTATATCCCTGGGCATCCGTGAAGTGTCAGTTATAATGCTAGTAGGCGAGAGATCATACGCAGGTATGCTTTGATAAATTCACATTTCCCACTATGTTGCATATTTCATTTGGATTAGGATTTGGCAAAAGAAAGTCATGTTCAGATGAAGTACCTGACCTGGTTCTCTGTCCTGTGTTCGCGCTCTCATATCGTTCCATCTCTCATCTCTGCGAGGAAATTTCCCTCCCGTTTCAAACCCAGTTTTGCCAAAACTCCCTGCGTCAGCAGCAGCTCCTGCATCTGCCCAGTCGAAAGCGCAGTGTCCAATTAAACGCTCATATTCATGCAAAAAAGAATGCTTTCTTTCGCTCCTTCACTGCACCCACTCAATCCATCATTAATATTATTTCCTCCAGTTCTCAGTTACCTTCCTCTTCTCCAATTACCTCTCCCTGATAGAAAAGTGGGCAGGCTGGAGCACAATATGAAATACCAATTAAAATCCAAGTAATGAACATGTATTTAGACCTTTCCTCACCACTATTTTCTCACCTTTTCGACATATTTCCATCTGCACCTTGACCCCTCTGCTCCCCCCCATTTCTCTCCCTCTCCCACAGCAGATGGCTTTGGTTCAGAGGTGGACAGATAACAGAAGACCCCATAACTCCCCCCAGGACACCCGAGCCCTACTCTGCCCCGGCTGTCCCCCTTCTTGTCCCACCACCAGCATCCTCCGACCCCATTGCCCAGCCCTTCCTGCTCCTCCATCAGTCCTGCAGCTCACAACCCGCCAAACCCTCCCTCGTCCTCAGTGCCCCTCCCATCCCAAGCCTCTCCCCTCCCTCTCCTCTCCTCTTGGCTGTGTCTGTTTGACCAGCTCCCCCCGAAGAGTGGTGAAGGCCTTCTGGATGGAGCAGATGGTAATAGAGGGCCAGAAGGAGACGTCCTCTAACCTGGGAGCTGAGCCAGACCTGGCCCACTGAGAATGGCTGATGCCTGCCTAATAGACCTGGACTGGGATTCCAGAAATGTGTGTTTATGTGGAAGTGTATGCATATGGTGATGTGTGTTTAGCAAGTAGACAAGATACTGTTTATGCTGTGCATTAACTACAGGTTATTTGTGCATACAAATGATGAATTGGCTCCATTTACTTTTCTAACTTAATGGTGCTGTTGCCTCATTTATCCATTCACATGCAAATTCACACACATTCATACAGTGATAGCAGCACCTGCCATGCAAGGTGTTCAAGGACACTTTGACACAGTCTGGAGGAGCCGGGGATCGGATCAGTAATCATTACTGGACGGCCACTCTACCAGCACAGCCATGCCGCCTCCATAAATAGCGATCACCAACTAGCACTATGTTGTGAGCAGGACATTAATTTAGTTATTTGATACTACTAATGTACTTTACTGTTTGTGTGTGCATGTAATTAAGAATATATTAACTGTTTCCATGGCAACACAAACATCCCTGGACTGCGGTAAAACGGAAAGTTCGCTGATTTTCAAACAGTTTGTTTTTCCCCTTCCCTCCATGTAGGAAAAAAACATTTTCTATATCCTTGGGCAACCGAGCTCTGTCAATTAAATGTCAATTACAATGCCTGGTGGGTGAGAGATCAGATGCTGTTACACAATGATGTGATAATTTTTTATTTGCCCGTTTCCAGTCAGCTTTATATGATTATATTGTTTAACTTCTCTCCATGTTGCCTGCACCCGTAGCAGCCCCTTAATTTATGGCAAAAGTCTGACAGATGACATGAAACTTGTTTTAATTGATGATTGTACCTCTACATATTTTTGGGTCTATTTCAGTTTCCTCTGGGATTAATAAAGTATTTCTGTTTCTGATTCTGAAGTCACCCCTCCATGAAAAGTCAGATCAAGAGAGAAAACTGCAACTCTGGTACCAAGCAGTCATTGTATGAGATAATGTAGTCTTGAATCAGCCTCATTAAAATCATCTTTTTACTTGATAGCATTGCCATTTTAGTAAGAAAACAGTGTTGCTATTGCCCAGACAGCAATTTTTGCCAGCAGGCTGGTGTTGTGTTTTCTAGTTTCTTTTCAGGATCCTGAAGAACATTATGTCTCCAGCATGGGAAAAAGCTTTCCATCGGTGTACATTTTCCGCAGCAGCAAGTTCAATTGCAGCTAAATGCTACTATCCCCATCGACCAGCAATACTTGACGAGTGGCCTCTCCTCCAAATGCCATAACTCTTGTTTTCTGGCTCACAGGTCACATATCTGATTCCACTATTATTTTCATCCAGGGCAGATAGACCACTTTGATTTTAAAATTACAAGGAGTCACCATTACTAGCTCTTACTGGGTGTTTGGAGGGGTTTTGTAAATCCGGCAGTGCATTATAAGTGCAGATTTCCTAACTTTTGAGTAAAAGGAAAAAACAGCACAATTTCATGAGTTCATGTACATGATTTCTTTTTTCTTCTTTTTTTTTATATTTTTCTTCTGAATAAATGTGACAGTTTTCTGAAGACCATCATTCCAGCTCTGAAATTCTTCTTTAAGGATACACAGTGCTCCTCCAGTTGAAAAAGTCAGACTCTGATGGTGTTTTGATGTTTTAATTGGTTAGGTGAAAATGTTGCTGTCATGAAAGAGTTCCGACTCTGTATTTTCAAATCTCATGCAACTCCATGTTGTGAGCTTGATCCTTGTAAATGTGATGGATGTGTTGGGGGGCAGAAATATATTGATTTTATAATACACGTGTTCTGGAGGACAGGAATTCTCTTTTTTAGCAGGCAGAAAATAAATGTCTCTATCAATCCTGATAAGTCTTACATGCATCTTATCTGCTCCCTAACACCCAATGCTGTGTTTTCAGGGCACCGTCATTGTTCTGTTTCCATACAAAGCACAAAAACACTCCCGACTCACTATTTTCGAAGTGTATTTATGGCTATTCTGTAAAAATTCATTTAAAATTCATTAATACCACGGGGACAAACTCAATGAGCTCAGCCTAGTTTCTCTCATTTGCCCAGCGAGTCCAAACGGATTGTTGTTCTCCCCCGACGCCGCTCCTCTCCAATCTCCTCCTGTTATTAAATATTCAAATCTCCTCTGCAATCACTCTGTTTAGTAAAAACTCAGGGGACCTCACCAAGACTATTAAAGCACTGATGATTGCTATGGTTTGTTTTTTTGTTAAGTTTTGTTCCTTGATATGGCCGACACGTTCCTTAATTGACCTTTATTGCTTAAGGTTGGCAAGTTAATTGTTTGGCCATCATGTAAATATTTCCATCACCTGAGTTTCCCCTCTCTCTTGTTCCTGTTTTGTAATGTAATGTAAGACTGCATACCCACCAAATATGCACATTCCAAAATGATTGCACACTCCCACACCCTTTCCCTTTTATTCTTAAGTCTTCACCCGCTGTCAAATGATATGCAGAAAGGGTGAATTTATCTTCTATTTCCCCGTTTTGCATCATTTATCATTCCCATCTCCTTGTGAGGGGTCCTATTCTTTATTGTAGCAGACTGTTTCTCATCTGATCTCCAGTGTCATGCTGGTTTCTAATAAGGACCACAGTAATTTTTGTGCGTTATTAATGGCTCTGTACGCCACCGTCTAAAGGGCTCCAGCTGTGCAGAGGCAAGGACCAGCATCTCATGGCCTCTGTGCCACCAAACTCTCAACACGCAAACTGCCGCCCCCCACCGCCGCCTGGGGACTGTGCTTTCTTGCCCTGGAGGTGATGCTAATGGGAGATTTTAACTACATTTCCCTCCTTCCTTGCCTTCCTCGCCTTCCTCGCCGCCTCTCCCACTGGTGCTGCGGATATGAGCCTAGAGCAAACACAGGGCACTCTCATTAAGGGACTAGTGCTGGTATTAAATTCGCTGTTATTAGAGAAGCCTGCTTTCATTTCACTGGCACAGCAAACCACAGACACCCACAGGAGACTCAGGGTGAGGACTAGATTACACTCAGACGGCACACCGTGTGTATGCATGTTTGTGTGTTTTGGGTTTGAGCAATAAAGGGGAATACATGGACTGCAGTCATTGCATCCTTCTCTGCAATTGCCAGTTGCATCAAGAGACCCTGAACCCAGTGATGTGGCTGGGCAGAGAGTGTTTTAATGGGAGGGTTCCCTGCTGCAGCTTTCATGTCCCTGCTCAGCATGCCTGACAGGTCAAAGATGCTAAAATCAATGTACATACAACAACAAACACTTGGCAAAATTGATGCCTCTTATTGTATTTGTTCAAAGACAGTTTCCACAAGCGTGAGCAGGATGTGCACGGACGCATTTCAGTTTGGACTGGCAGGTTAGCCCCTAGACTTCTTTATCTTAAATAAGTGCCCCGTCTGACACCCTTGCTGCCATTCCCCCGCCTGCTGATACCAGTCTTGTCAGCGGCCCCTCAGGGCATGGCATGGCTGAGTGAGGCGAGCCAGCCAAAATGGCTGTGACAAGGGAACTCGCATCAAATTTCCTGACAGGTACCTCCACAAACCTACTCTGATACCGCCATGTCACACACAAAAGCAGATTACAGAATGGATTTAGACAATTTGAGCCAATGTTCCAAAGTGGGGTTTTTTTTGTTTTTGTTTTTTTTTTCCCTTTCCCACAGCTACATGATCCTGCTTATGTGATGTTACACTTTCTGGCATATAGGTACTTGGCTGACTCCACTGGAGCGGAGGACAAAACAGGTCTTCAAGTTTGGGCTGTGCACATGCTGCATGTGTTGTGGTAAAGAGGTGAAAAACTCACTCAGACGGTCTCATACACCTTCATAGACAAAAAAAACAACTTAATGATATTAAAAAATACTGCAGATGAACCTTGTTTGACTGTATTTGTTGTTTATGATTACAGCAGTGCATTTTTCATGAAAGCAGGACCTTCTGCTGTTGCTGTAAAGCACAGCAGTGTGTTCAGCTGTGGCTGGGACTCATTAGAGAAGGAGAGTGTCTATCATGCTGCCTGGCTGTCTGTGTGCTGGCCATCCAGCGGGGGACTGGGTGAAACAGGGTAGAAGGAGACGAACCTCCCTCCTCATGCTGCCCTCTCCGTCTTTCCCTTTCTTTATGTCATCTCCTGCTTCTTGCACTCTCATCTCCCTCATTTGCCCTGCTGCTCTCTCCTCCATCCTCTTCACCTTCCTCCCTTCAATCTCTCAACAGGGGTTCATCTCTGTGGATTCGCTGAAGCCCATTATCAGTTCCCCACCGACCTCTATCCCCAGCCAGACTCTCAACAACCACTCGATCAAAGCCCCAAGAGGGCTGGTGGCTTGATTGATGCTTATCAAAGAATCCATTGTTGTTGACCTGTGTTGCCAATCTCAGTCATCATCTGTGCTGCAGGTATTGCAAGTCTTTCATTGTATTGTACTGTGTGTTGTTAGCCAGGTATTGTTTCTCCTCATTCCCCCCCAAAAATCCTCAATATGAAAAGATATGGCAGAGAAGCTTAGCCGTCATTCCTTCATTCAAGCCTCAGTAATGTATTTCCAAACAGTCCAGGATGGACCCACAAATCAGCAGACCTTCACAAACCACAAATAATGCTTACAGGTACAGAAAACACACCAGAATCAAAACAGACATAGACTCGAAGTAATTGCATTTTGAAATAGTTCACCTGGCAGCCAGTAAATGAGGTTTTGAAGTCAATAATAACACATTAAAGTTGTTCACAACAGAAGAAAATGTGGAATTTAATAGGCTTGCTACTCCTCGGGCAGCAGATAAAGTTTTATGCTGATTTGTCATGAAAAAAAGACATGACAATTGAATTACGTCGAGGCAACTGTGTATCAAAGACAATTGTGGGATACATTACTTGTGCAAGTGGAGAGAAAAAAAAAAAATCCATTACGCACATAACAATCCAAAGCAAGGCTGTAACTGTAACATTAATGAAACTCAAGCTGTGTCCTCAGGAATATTTCTCGACATTTGTTAGGAACCTGATACGTACACTGCAATTATTACACAGTGTAAGAAAGACTGTGGTTTTGTTTGTTTGTTTGTTTTTTGGTTAAAATTAAACCTGAAGTTCTCTTGGACTGGCACGTAATGAATATCAAGCTTGTGTGTTGCAGGACAGGCAGGTGGAACAAAATGTTGGGTGGAGTTTGATTGGACGCAATGGTGCACCAACTTAATTCATCATCAATGAGAGGAAGGCAAAAGTAATCTTATGCTCAGTTTAGCTGCTGAAGCACTCCACCTTGCTTTAGAGCTGCCGCAGATTCCACTTACCTCAAACTGAATAAATTCAAGCCACCTGGTCGGAACTACTGTAATCTCGGCGAAAGAGAACAAGGTTTGAAGCGGTGAACTCCCGAAAGACACGCCAACCATGCTAAAGCTAGCAAGCTAACTGCTAATGTTTGACTGACAGGTGGCTGTCACGATATTGAACTTTTTTTTAGTTTTATAGCTTAAGGTATGCAACCATGCCTCATATTTTGTTTTAAAGGCAGGAACCATGATTTGATTTTGGTGAAAGATTACAAAGAAACTTATTTTTTTTGTACTTTTCAGCAACACGGTTATGAATTATGAATGGTAAGTTGAAATGCATTTTTTTTTAAAGAAATACATTTTAATTAAAATTACATTAAACATTCTTTGCTATTACTAAATAATTGATAGGTGACTGTAAAAAATATAGGGAGATAAACAAATACATTACAATAAAACTGTATTCTTTTTTTTTTTTTAACATGACCTGTTACTCATCAATCTGCAAGTTTTTACACTGTTTGAGAATATGATTTTCCTCTGAGCCAATGCTCTCTGTGTAGCTCTCACACCAGCAGGACCAGTGATGTGTCAGTGTCAGATCTCCGCTCATGTGTGGAGCAACTCAGACATGAGCTCAGTCTATGCCGGCACCCCAATATCCTCTCTGTCTCTCTCTCTCTTTTAATTTCTCCTCCCTCTTTTTTGTCTGTCTCACCCTCTCTCTCTCCGGCCCAGTTGTCTTTTTCATCTGCTGTCTACTCTGCTAAAAGAAGATTACCTCCCCCTCTTCACAAGCTGCAACTGATATTTCATTTCCAAATCGCTGTGGCTCACTGTTGTCTTCCAGCCGAGACAGTCAAAACAGAGGGAAGCTAAAACACAATGGGCATGGTGACATATAAGAGGAGGTGGCGTTTGAGTCTCAGGCCTCTGTGGTGCTCAAATGAGAAAGGACATCGCTCATTTCCACCCCCAAATTGCCTTGCTCTCATTTCTGACCCTTGTTTAACAGCCTCAGCTGATTCATCGCTGACTCTCTCACACAAAAACAAGAGTCTTTACGCAAAAAAAAAACATTCACAAAGAGACAGTCCTTACAAGAAAAAAAACAACAACCGGATCAGTCTTCAATGGCAGCAGCGAAAATGGCTGATATTGACACAGAAGTGACAGGTGGCAGTAGGTATGATCAGAATACAAGAGGGAATCTGGAAAAAAAAAACAGTGGCATGCTGTTTATGGTGTTTGTGGGTCACACGAAAACCAGACTACACTGGCTTACCGCTTTTTTTAACTTCCTGCCCATCGTGAGTCATGGTGATTTCAAAACTGAAACTGCCCTAAGCTGATTAAAAGTGCTGGTTTGAACCCAGAACACAATCTTTTGCTAACCATTTTTGTGTCTGATATGTCGTGAGACGTCATCATCATTTACCTGATAATTAACAGGGTGCCAAGAAAAAAATGCTGTTGTGTCACATCCGAGGGAGGAAACGAAAGCCTTATACACAGTGATAAATGCGTATGCAGATATGGGGCAGACAGACCCACTCCTCATGTACAGCCACGGTTCCAAAACAGAGATGACAAGTTGTTCCAGTTAACTCTGCCAACCCCAGAAAAGATGGAGGGAAAATGTTCAGTACTCCAAGGGATCACATTTGCTGAAAATGTAAGTATATTATGGATTCATGGTGTATATGAGCCGTTGCTTTGCATTACTTTGTGTGGCGTACACAGTGCAAAACACTGATCTCATATCATGAACTACCAAGGCCTCCTGTTAGGGTTTGGGGTTTTTGTGTTTAGTTGTTGGGCTTTTGTGTTCTTTCTCCTCTTCTTCCCTCCCCTTTGTCTTTTTCCTCGCAGCGTGCGGGAGCAGGCGTGGCTGGTTTTTTCCTCTCCTGTGCGGCGGGCGAGGCACACCTGATTCCGACTCTGTTCATCAAACCCCTCCATAAGAACCTGGCCTTCACTCCGCTACTCTGCCAGATAGTTCCGTCTCGTTCGGTAGAACTGCGCTACAAATCGTTATCGAAGCCACCAATGTTTTCCTGCGTGCTGCTGACCTGCTGATGTCTTTTCCGGCGTGCCTCGCTGCCACCTCAGCCGTCGCCTTCCTGTATGAGACCTGATCAACTCGAGAGGTGCCATCCTTCTGCATCGCGGCTCCTAGTTTGCTCTCTCTATTTTTGGATTTATATTAAAAACATTATTATTATTTCACCAGTTAGGGTTAGGGTTTTCGGGTCCAGACCAGTGTTCCATTCAAATATGATTGGTGACCAGACATGTCCTCACAATCCCAGACCTGCCAGCTCTTATACTCCTGAATAATATAGGTTATCTATCAGATTTGTCATATGTGAGTGGGTTGTAAAGTATTTTTTTTTGTGTAATTTCGCTGAGACTTTGATAAGTTAGAAGCACTAATGTCACCACCATGCTCCCGATGTTGTCAGATAGTGCACGACCAGAACCAGAGACTTTGATCAACATCGGAAGGACACGCTAATAAGCCGTAAAGATTTTTTTTTCTTCTTTATCGGACATTTGCCTTCAGATATCGGATGACAGTTGTGTTAAGTTTGCTAATGTTTTACATGGTGTTCAGTGTAATATTTGTGTGGACTTTGTATGTGTGTTTGTTGGGAATGTGCACAAACAGCGACGCCTGCACATGCCTGCACACTCAGCGAAATGTGATTTAAAAACACTCGTGGAGTTAAGAAAACATAAAGAGAAGCTGTTTTTATTCTGCTCTCTGTTCAGTGAATGAGTGTTACTGACTAAAACACATTAACACTCAATACAAAGAACGACCAGCAATCTATAAACTGTCGCCTCTGGGCAAGACCTTGTCTCCATGGCTACAAGATCACGATGACCAGCTAAAAAGCTAAAAAAAAAAAATGGCTACCCAGGAGATGGGATGATTGCTACAAAGGAGAATCTGCTGAACTGTGTATGTTCCTGTATACTACGGAGTCATCTGACATTCCACTTCATGGGTTGGGATGAGCAGGATCTCCACCAGTTTCAGTGATTTCCCTCCTCTCTCTACCTTCTGTCAGATTGCCCTGTGGAAACGGCCCTGCTCATATAACTTCATTACTTTTTAATGCAGCTGTAATGACTTCAGCATGTTGTAATTGGACAGAGATATGAGAACAATAAAGGATGTCAGGACAGAGAACAGGATTTTAATCGTGAGTTAATGATATTTATTTTGAAGTGCGCTCTTTATTTCTTCTGAGTCACGGCCGTGAGTCATATAGGCCAAACGCTGGATCTCTAGGGAGAGTGAGAGGGTTCCTTGTCCCCCCCCTCTCCCATCCCTCGCCCTGCTTTTGCCACAGAGAGCCAGCACATTAACCTCAGATCTGATTAAGGGTGGTAACAGAGCCAGGTCGAGCGGTGGCCAAGCATATGTGCTCCTCTGGGCTCAGATTAGGCCTGACCCCTGACTGACATGTCAGTAGCAGATAATGAATTTAGCTTTATCAGACCTGTTTGTCTCCCAGAGGGTTCGCACAGCAGTCTCACCCTGATACACAGGGTGGGTGTAAACTCTGGGAGCATTACAGGGGTTAATGCTTAGATTGCTTTATCAGATCTCACTTGAGGGTCCTGAGCTGAGAGCTGTTCTGGAAAAAAAAAATGCTACTATTACACCCAGGGGGCAAATCCTGTGTTAAGATGCACTTAGGAATCAGAGGAATGGTATTCATGAATTTGTCTCACACCCATGAATGAAGGAAGCAATGCATCTGAACAGCATTTTCATTTCATGGTAAAAATTATGTATTCATTTTTGGTCTGTGTGATTTGACTCACTGCTGCTTTTTCCTCAGCCATGCGCTGGCATTTCAAACTGTTATTGATTGGCCATGGGAACGAGCCATAATTACAGATCCAAACAAGGTGACATATTTGTTAGTGACTGGCCCACAGTGAGATGGCCTCATTTTTGGCCAACATATTTTAGTGTTTTTGAATTTCCATCACCAGATCACGAAGAGAAGTGTACAATAGTAATTAAAGAAGGAGGTGAATACTCTTGTCAATCCTCAGTTGATCTCCTCTTCAAGTACAATATGGACTGTCCCATGTTGATATTTCTTAAAAGGTCCAGCAAAGACCTAAAGGAACTTCCTAAATGTTTTACAAAAGTTTCATCGATTCTTTTGTTTTTTGCTTGGATTGGAAAACCAACTTCTCTTGAATGAAGATTTTATTGCAGGATTATCTATTACATTCTTCGGTAAACATGTGGTGCTTTTAATGTTATAACTAATTGGTGTATGTATCTATGGCTTGCAGATATGTAAAGGGTCTCTTCAGGTTTCCATTTTGGAGGATTACAATGTCTCCTGCTTCTTATGTGCATCAGTATGATTAATAGCAGTTTGGCTGCTTTCCTTACACTACCTTGGCATATTTTCACGCTTGTATGTTTGAATGTTGCATATTTTGCACTCAGTATTATGTTCACAGCTGCTTTGATTCTTTCTCCTGTTTAATCTGGAGTCCCACCATAGTTCTGGTTTCCTGATATCTGACACCTGGTCTTGTAAATACCTGCCAAGCTCCACCCAATCTCTCTCTTGCTTTTCCACATGGCACCCAGTAACAGCAGTATTGTCATCTGTCTTCTCTTAACTATGTGAATTGTGATGCAGGTGCCTTTGGGTTAGTTCTGGCTACTCCTTTGGCTGTGTTTTATGTGGAGAAGGAATCCATCACTGATGCAGCACACCTGAACAGGCTCACTTAAGGCAGGACAAATGCGACCTGGGGGCCCTCCTCATGCTCTCTGTTCCCCTGGCCATCGGACTGATATCATTGCCTTATTGCACACTTTGCATGTACCTTTCACCATTATCTCACACAGACATTACAGACACACCAATTAACTGATGGATGTACCCATTATTTCTTCCTTTTCTGGTATTAAAAACATTTGCAATCGAGACCAGGGTTTCCCAATGCCCCCACCCCACATGCTCCCTCAATTCCCATCATTCAAATGATCAGCTCATCATCAAGCTGTGGAAAAGCCTGGTAACAACCCATTAATTTGAATCACTCGGACTATGCGTAGTGTCCCTCCTTCTTCACATGCATTTGAGTCATTGTGCGACAGTAATATATGGAAGAGAATTAGGGCCAACAACAAAAAAGAAGAAGTTAGAATTCTGAGTTGCAATTAGTCAGAATTCTTAGAAAAAAAGTCAGATTTCCGACTATAAGCTCATAATTCTGAGAAAAATCCTCTTCCGTAATAATAAACCTCTTTATGCTGCAAAAGTATAGTTTTGTTTGGGTCATTGCATATTAACAGGTAGTCCATTCGAGGTTGCTCAAATTAAATTTATGTTCCTTCTGTGTTGAGTATCATAGCTCTGCTTGATTTTTGTAATGGGCTGTTGAACATTGTTGCTATTTGCTGCAATTTCCCTGCACATGTTTGTTATATTATGGCCCTTTTATTGTCATGATGTGAACCCTAACCGCATAACAAATTTCCCCAACAACATCGACAGCGTGTGAATGAGGCAACAGTGATGTCACGCACCACAGTCCCTGTGGAGAAGGTGCTAGTAGATGCCCAAAAGAACATTTATATCTGATAAGAGATGAATTATACAATTGCAACAAATTGCAGAGGGACTGACATAAGACAAAAAAAAGAATAAAAGAATATGAAAGAATAGCCAAGGGAGTTTCATATCCTAATCATCGTAATCGTCCACCTGTAGTTTGCATATGTTGTTGATGAGGAGAGGATTATCAGGCAAAAGAGAGAAGAGATGAGTGAAGCTGCTAGATTAATATCCTGCCATGGCAGTCCAGGGAGAGATTAATTTCCTCTTTACCACCTTTTAAAAAGGGGCGCATGCGCCACGGGTTCTTTTATGGAAAGTAGGCGAGCGATCTCTTCTGCCGCATGCCACGGCTCAAACACTCGGAACGAAGGATCCCACACTGGATACCATTGGTCAAGTTACAAGCAAGTCCACCTCAGCACCTTTTGTTCTGTGTGTGTGTGTGTGTGTGTGTGCGTGCACGCGCTTGT
>CAAKHG010000530.1:0-30351 GCA_901007715.1 Dactylopterus volitans
ATTCCTCTCCACAAAATTCACCAGTCATCAGCTAAAACACACACACGCACGCACACGCACACACATGCACACACATGCACACACATGCATAGACATTCACATTTTTCCCTAAAAAGGGTGATACCCCGATATTATCAAACTGTAATAGTTAACAATGCTAATAACTAGCCAACAGTTAGGTAGCTATACTCAGTTAACTTTGAACACTCTCTCAATAATGTTATATCCTCTTGCACTAAATATATAAAATTGTATGTGTTATGTGCAGGAATTTCAACAAAATGAACTTCACCAAAGAAAACCGACCATTACCTTTCACAATGCGAGCGAGAAAGGAATCAAAGACCTTTGGACAACTGAAGAAAGTCACTGTCACACCATTGCCATCTAGTGGTCAATTATGGGAAATCAAAAAATCCTTAACAGTGAAATTTGGGTCATGCATGTCATACATATTTCATGTCATTCCATTGTCTGTGTTTGCAAACCTGTGCTTCCACTTCATTTGGAGACAGCTTGAAAGGCAAAGGAGCAGCAGACAGGACTGGGGATCGTGCTAACCATCAAGTTAAATAGACAAATAGAGAGAGAGAGAGACAGAAGGAGGGAGAGACACAGAGAGAGTTTATCCCAGTTACCTCTAATACATTAAACTTAAATAAACTAACACTGGTATATTATCATTTATTGGCTTAGTTATTACATTTGCAAATTTTTTTTTTTTTTTTTTTTGACCAGGCCAATAATGTAATAACTTGTTACGTAATTGGCCAAAAGTTACTATATTATCGGTTCAGGACTTTTATCACATTATTGGCCAGTTGTTACATTATTGGCCTATTACATTCTAACCAGGGCGTATTTATCATCGGTCGTGATTATGTTATTGGCTGTTACTCCATTATTGGCTTCTACAGGGACCACTCTGAAAGCTCTTTTGAAGGTCACAGCGAAGTTACGAAAACTGTTAAATGTGTGTTTGTAGAAACATCAATCTGCTCAACTACCTCATCACTGTGTTGGAGAAGAAGTTCCCCGAGGTGGTCGCCTTCAGTGAAGAGTTACGTAACACTCCAGAAGCTGCTAAAATCAAGTAAGTACTGCGTTCCAGACAATGATTGCCGAGGTGAGCCTTTTGTTCATTTCCTATATATCCCGCTCTAATCCTTCACACCCATTTGTCGTCACTGAAATTAGTTAAACACGTGCCCAGCTCACAACCCCAGCGGGTATTTCACTCTTTAACAGGGCCTGCGGAAAAATTAGTTTGTCAATTTGACCTTAATTTAAATGCTTGTGAAGGATTCTGAATTAAATTCCAGAGTGGCTCTCAAAAGCGTTTCAATGCAAAGTCACTCATCTAACCTTTAAAATATTTAATTTTAAACAAAATATAGTTTTCAAGTCTTTTTAAAGATCTTTTTTTCCAATTTCCGTGTCATTCTCTTGTAACAGTTTACAATTTCTGGCTAATTTTCAGGTAACTACGTGCTTATTTAGTCAATAAATATGCTGGAAAAGAGGTGACCAAGAAATTGACAATAAAAAGCAGAAAGAGAATGAGACAAAAAAAAATCCTTTAAAGTTTGAAAATACACTCAACAAAAATATGAAAGCTGGTCACTTCTCCTTCTAATCTTGCACAAGTGTGTCTTGGACTGATCACAATAAAAGGCCACTCTAAAAGGTCTCATTTATGTGGCATGTAATTGCATGTAATTGGCATGCTAACTGCAAGAATGTCCACTAGAGCTGTTGCCCTTAAAGGGAATGTTTATTTCACGACCATAAGCCACATATCTCCAGTGTCTTTCCCAAAAACCTCGACCACAGACTGTGTATCTTCACTTGGGAAGCCTGACATGTACAACAGGTTCTACTTCATAGAAATATCCAGCAACTTCACATTGCCATGGAAGAGGGGTGGACTAATATTCCACAGGACACAATCAATAAGCTGATCAACTCTATGCGAAGGCGACGTGTTAAACTGCACGAGGGAAATAATGGTTCTACTAGATACTGACACTGTAGTTCATTGTCTAATTAAGGTCTTTCTTCAAAATAAACTGTAAATTTTAGAGTTGACTTTTATTATCACCAGTCCAAGGCAAACCTTTGCAATGATCATGATGTTTAATCGTCATCTTGATAGGCCTCTAACGAGGCCTCTATCAAGGCCCTATTTTTACAAAGGTGAGATGCTCACTAGTACAGAGAAATGTTGAGTATGTTTTGTCCACAAAACAAATTTGAGATCTTTGACTTTAATTCATGAAAGATTGGAGTGAAAACAAAACGTTGCATTTACATTTTTGTTGAGTGTATATGTGCATGTTGGGGTGACATGGCTCAGTTGGTAGAGCGGCCGTCTAGGAACCACAAGGTTCCTGGTTTGATCCTCGTCTCTGGCAGAGATCAACAATCTCATCTGGCAGAGATGAGGATGAAGTGTCCTTGAGCAAGACACTGAACCCCTGGTTGCTCCTGGTGGGCAGGTTGCTGCCTTGCATTGCATGATGCCATCAGTGTATGAATGAAGGGGTGAATGTGGCCATGTTGTGTAAAGCACTTTGAGCACCATCAAAGGTAGAAAAGTGCTATATATATGCAGGCTGTTTACCATATTTCGATTGGTGATGCAGTGACTTCTGATTTCTTGTGTTTAAATGCTTGTGAACCTAAATATTTTGAAATATAAGGGTCCCCGTGGAGCGACGTCACTCTAAATATTAGGCCAGAGTCAATTTAGGGTCCAGAAAATGAAAAAGATTGAAAATTTCGGGTTAAGTGCATTCACATGATGTTTTTTGAGCCTAAAACAGACAGCTCCGTTTTTGGAAAATATACTTTGCAACTATGTTCATGAGTGTGAAATATGTAGATGCTGCAGGTATCAGTGCCATGTGTTACGTGGCAAAGCTGCGGTCAGGACATCCAGTTTGTGATGAAAATGTGTCTACAAAGCAAGACAGAAGTCACTTATAACATCAGATTCTGCAGGAATAAAGCGGGTGTGAAGGACCAAGAAAGAGCAGTCAGATTCATATGATCTTTTCGTTGATGAGCTGCGTTTACAGCATGACAACCAAACCAAAGCATGGCAACACAAAGCAGCTGCTTGGATTATTGTTTATCAATTATTGCTTATCTCAAAATAATGGTTCCCAAACTTTTTAATGCCAAGCACCCCCACATAGCATTCATTTCAGGCAAACCCATTGATAATACAGTGGCAAGTGTAAAAAAACACTACTTATGAAGTTATTTTCTTATATTTATAAGTGCAGTGATAATCACTACATTTGTATTTCAAAATCGAATTATTCCCCGGTAGAGACTGCACATTCTGACACTTGTTTTAGCATCACTAAAATGTTTTTCAGAGCTCCTTCAGACACAATAAGCTTTCTAACAAACTGGAATGACATAATAACAGAAGAAACGAGAAGAAACTTTGTGTGTGTGTGTGCCTGTCTGCCTGTCTGCCTGCCTGCCTGTCTGCCTGCCTGCCATCATTCTACAGATGTAGTTGTGCTCATTCTGCATGTGGTTCTTACGTTCTTTTACAAAAACCAGACTCGCACAAGTACCTCATTGCAGAAGGGAGGGAGCATGGCAGTGCTCTGTCAGCCGAGGCAGGATCGTTCTTCATTACATGCAGCCAACAGTTAGACAGTGATGGAGCCTCAAATTTTAGTTTTAAACCGGTTGAATTTGTCTCAATCACCTCCTCCTGTGACTGAAAGTCCAGACTTGCACCTATAGCAGAGGAAAAGTGGTGCCTAACCCTAACGGTTTAGATGGGCATTTGCGAGCTCAGGAAAATAGTCACAGAAAATGTCCTTGAAGACACTCTAGGTGGGACTGGATGAGCGGAGAAATGGAGCCGCACTCGTTTGTTGACAGCAGAGGGACGTTATCCGTAACTCTCCTGTGGTGCACCTGCAGTGTGTGTGTATCACGGCCTGCCTGCTTAGACTCAGTGTATTTAGATGCTACAAAATGTCTGACATGTGTGCAAGTTTGTGCGTTTGTAAAAGGTCTGCCACCGGATGGTTTTCAGATGACAGGAACAGGGAAACCTCCCTCCACAGCTCACTCACATTGTTCAAAATGGGCGCCCATCTCGTTAGACGGCAGAGTGAGCCGTCTGTGATTCATGGGGCGGGGCTTTCATGAGTAGTAACCGTTTAAGCTAATCGTTGAACCGTTTAAGCTAATTGTTGATCACTGTTGGGGTAGTTACTATTTTGCATATCATACTGCGAGTATGGGCAACACGGTGGTGCGGCGGTTAGCACGGTTGCCTCATAGCAAGAAGGTTGCAGGTTCGATTCGATCTTTCTATGTGGAGTTCGCATGCTGGGTAGCTAGTATGGGTTCTCTCTGGGTACTCCGGCTTCCTCCCCGTGTCTGCGTGACTTCTCTCCAGTGTACACCAGCTTCTTCCCACCTCCAAAGGGTTAATTGCCTGTAGGTGTGTGTGCGAGTGAGAGTGGCCGTCTGTCCTTCATGTGGCCCTGCGATGAGCTGGCGACTCATCCAGGTCTGGGGTGCACCCTGCCGACCCGTAACCGGAATAAACCGCAGACGACGAGGTACATTCATGGAATCAAAAACAGTGCTAAGATCTAATAAATCCAACTAAGTAAATATAACTAAGTATAATTAATCTAAGTATGCGATATATCAAGTTTTACATTTGTTTTCAATGCTCCACTGTTTGAGGATAAATCAGTTCCAGTCTAGGGTAGCAGGTGATTAATTTGATCATTAAAGACGTTCTTGATGTTATTACAACTGAGATCAATAGGAATGCATGCATCTGTTGATTGATAAGTCTTTTCAGCATGGCCAAAGTGCTGAAAAGGAGTATGAGGTTGTTTTTATTTTCCTCTATTAATGCTGAGTAATATACATTATACATTATATAGAAAATCCTAATCATAGTTATCGAGGTGCTCCTCAAAGGTTGTCGCTTGTCCAGACAGCAATACCACAATTGCCCAGTGGGTGGCAATGGTGCACTATGTACAGTATATGGATACGGCTCTTTTGATGCTCAAACCATGAGCTGCTGTGGGTTGGACCAAACCACTCTGAAGCACAAGCAGGGATTGACCCTAATAAATAAAAAAAACAAACATTATTTTGCCTCATTAATTAGCTCTTGTTTTCCATCCATATGATTATTTTATTGAATCTTTTATGCTTCCAATAACATGAATACTGGGGGGCAGTGCTCCGGTTCTCCAGGGTTCCAGGGTTCCAGACCTCCTTTAACCTCTGTGATTCCCCCCCAATTACAAAGCGGTCGTTCACCAGTTTATTCAGAATTTATTCATGTCAAATGCACCACATGTCCAAATCAAATCAACCAAATTCAGAGACGAAGTTAGGGGTCAGACGAGGTCAGAAGTCAGAAGAGCGGTTTTCAAGATATGTGAGAGACGTGCGTCTCAGACAGAAAGGGAGAGATTCCTTGATTTTTTTTATAAGCACACCACAGGCAGCTGAAACATCAGCAAAAGCTCATTATAAAAGTCTGAGCATCTGAGAAGCTGTGAACATCATGCCAGCAGAGGGATGCAGGCATGGAAATTAAAAGAAAGTGGTTTGACATGAAAACGGAGGTGAAAATGGAAGCCAAAACATGTTTCACCTGAGTTTTGCACAAACCCAAACGCACTGCTCGCAGCAGTCTGACCTGGCTCAGCAGCCATTCATCTGTCTCTGCACACAGATCGGTGTGATCTCCAAAAACGTGCCCGCTGCGTGAGGCCTGGCTTGCCAGAGCATCTAAAACACAAAACAATCCAGATTAGTTGTTGTTCTGTTTTTATGTTCCTAAGATTTGAGGCATATGTTTCTGTTCACTGGGCAAAGAATTTTTTGGCTGTGTGAAGAGGATGTTTTTCTCTTGTCTTGGAAAGAGTGCTCTCAACCACTCATAAAATATTTTCTTCCTTAAGAGAAGATCAAAATAAGAAACACTGGTGTTTCCCATTAATAAGTGGATACTAACAAAATAAGAGAATATCAAGGATACAAACAAAAAAAAATGGGAAAATGTGCTTGTATATTGCCTGAGGCCCATTGTCACACAAATGTTTGCTCAGGATGAACATAAACACTGTATCACCCTCTCATAATTCCCTGAACGAGTTAATGTGGCGACATGGCTTGGAATGTGTCTGCTCATGTTCTGGAGCAGCTGAGAACTGGCAGATACTTTGTAATTCAGCTGGACGAGAGCTGCCCAACTGCTTGAGTGCACCAGATTAATTTTGCAGGCAAGGTTTGTTGAGGAAATATTTGTGAGGCACTCAGAGGGTGATACACCAGTGGGTGATACGTTTTCCAAGTTTTGGACAATTACACTGAATTTAATGAACTTGACTGGGCTCAGTTTTTGGGGTGTGTTTGGACAGGGACCAGGCGGAGCAGACCCGCATGCAGTCGCCACACATGGGCAAGTTTTACTGTGAAGTCCCGCTGTGATAAGGATCAACAACAACAAGCTTAATCTGCTACCACAGGTGGTAATACATTCATTACCCAAGAAATACAAACCTTTCACTATGTAATGAGTTGGGCACTTGATTTGAAGCATATGTATGAGCTGCGGCGGGAGGTTGCAGAGTTACTCTTATCTGAGAGAAGAAGACAAAGAAGCCTTTGTTGACATTGTGCAAGTCTTGATGACCCACTATAGTTGTTTTTTCTGGGACGCAGTGCAGCTGGCATACCGCACCGTGCACCCGCACGTCAGGACGCTCTCTACTGCGCAGTGATAAAAGTTTTTCAGCAAAGGTGGAGGGAGTTTGTTCCTTTTCAGCATTCTCAGGAAAAAAAGACGCTGCTGGGCCTTTTTAATGGGGTGGGTAGTGTCCACAGTCCAGCCCAGGTCCTCCTAGATGTTCAGTCCAAGAAACTTGAAGTTTTTGACCTGCTCCACTTCCTCCCCATTGATGCTCTGAGTGCAGTGCGGTCCTGGTCTTCCAGAAGTCGATGAGTTCTTTTCTTTTCTTGGTTTTGAGGTTGAGGTGGTTGTCACTGCACCAGCACACAGTGCTCGGACCCTCCCGCCCCCGTATGGTGCCTCGTGATCAATCCAACAATGGTTGTATCTTCTGTAAATTTGATGAGGCTGTTGGAGCTATGGGTGGCGACGCAGTCGTGGGGCCCTGAGGAACACTGATATTGAGGACGATGTTGGAGGATGTAGAGGTGCCCATCCTGGCATGCTGGGGTCTGCTAGTCAGGAAGTCCTTGATCCACAGACAGAGGGAGGTTGCAAGTTGCAGTATCTGCAGTTTGTCGACCAGTTGGCTGGGGCTGATGGAGTAAAATGCCGAGCTGAAGTACACAGCAGTGTCCTGATGTATGTTTTGGGGCTTTCACTGTGGCTGAGAGCGGCGTGGAGGGTGACGACGATGGCGTCGTCTGTAGATCTGTTGGACCTGAAGGCAGCTGATGTTGATCAAAGCCAGGTGAGATATGAATCTTGACATGCTGTAACACCAGTTTCTCCAAACATTCCATGCTCACCGGTGTCAGGGCCACAGGCTGGTAATCATTCAACCCTGGGATGGCAGAGGATGTGGGCACGGGGATTATGGTGGCAGGTGGCGACTGTGGCTTCCTGCAGCGAACGGTTAAAGAAGTTAGTGGTGCTTCGCTGGTGTCGATGTGTCGCAGGACTCGCAGTACCCGGTGGATGGTGGGGGGCTGGTGAAGCTCTGATGGTGTCAGCTGTGTGTCCTCTGCCTGTCTGCTGTCCTCCTCAAAGAGGGAGAAAAAAGTGTTAAGTTGGTCTGGGAGAGAAGTGTTGGTGGTTGTTTTCCCTGAAATTGGCCTCTATCTTTTAGCAGCTTTGGTGCCTCTGTTCAGGTCCACTCTGGCCGTAGACGTAGGAACTCTAGGTCTGGACGGCAGCGTCTCTCAATAACCGCAGTGTCTGTGCACCAGCTGTCGTTAATGTAGATGCACACACCTCCTCTTATCGTCCTACACAAGTTTGATGTGCGGCCTGCCCAAGATTGTGCGACCTGCTAGCTCCGCAGCCAGCTAGGTAACTGCCTGTCGCGTGTAGCACGTGCACATGCATGTACAGCGTTTGAAGCTCAATTCATGCGTTCCGAAAATTGAGGCCATGTCCCGCAAGATCAATGCTTGCTCAAAAAAAAAAATTGGTCCCTCTATCAGCCCAAGGCAACCAAACGAATATTATTTGACCGTTCAGCACAGCACTGTCGCCACAGCCACCCCTCAGTTCAACAGCTAACTGGGGCGAGAGGTTGCCGTCAACTGTTTTTGTTGTTGTCATGACACCACACGCACATGCAGCGTTCAAAAAGATACACCAATCAGACAAGCTTTCCATATGAAGTCAAAAAATGGAGAAAGAAACTGCTAACCTGAGTGAGACTGAGGCACCGCCACCGACTAAAAAGAGAAGATGTGTGTACAGGAAAGACTGGGAAACTGTGGGTAACAGGGGCTGAGGGGGATACTCTGAGGGCTTTTTGTGACCTTTGCAAAACGTCATTTTCAATCGAAAATGGAGGGGAATACGGTGTCAAACGACACAGGCTCACGGAGACTCACAAGAAACCTGTCCGACGGAAAGAGACATCGAAATCCTGGATGTTTCCCTCCCTCCTAAAAACGATCCTCTAGCTGACGAAGTGACAAATGTGTCCAACTGTCCAACACGCTACATCATATCGAGCAGGAGATTGTGGCACAAAGCTAAGTAACTAGGAAACTACATCCAAGTGACTTTAAATTAAAAAACAAGCAAACATTGAACCAACTTCTTACCAATTCAAAACTGTCAAACAGATCACATTGCAAAGGAGCTCTCAGCTAGTTTGAAGGATTTATTGCAGTAATGTCCACTATAGGTGCAGTTTTTTTTTCTGTCCTTTTCCAACAGAACTGATCAGCAGGTTGGGTTGACCTGACAGGTGGATGTAGCTTGTGTCGAAGCTAACAAGCTACTTGATCAATAAAAGAGCTTAACAACTGAAAAGTTACTTGGTTCAGAAAATAGTTAAGCTACCACCAAGCTACTGAGAAATGTAGTTAAACTACTAGTTCCACTACTTTAGCGAAGCTCCTGCCCATCACTGCATTTCACTATTCGTTATCTCCCAAACAAACAAAACTATAATTTTTGAAAAGGTAAACATGTTTTTATAGGTTATATTTATCTAAATCAATAATGATCAAAACAATAAGGCAGTATCACCGCTTTACTGTTATAATAATCTGTCAATGAGCTCTGGAACACATTTTAGTAAATACTATTCTGCTAAAATGAGTGTCAGGATGTACGGTGTCATTCCACTGACACTGAAACAGAAGAAAATATATATTCATAAGTTGTGTTTTTTTACACATGCTGTTTGTTTTTCATGTGCTGTGTTCTATTCTTCAAAGTTGTGGTATTTTAGAAATTGTTGGATTAAAAATGTTCAAATCAGCCATTGGTTTAGTTTTCTATCCGTTTCTATCCGTCATTAGTTTATCCAGCGGCGCTTTGCTCGTTTGATAATGAGGTTTTGAGAGCTGTGCTTCATAATGCTGATATGTTTACAGGATGATTGCTGATCAATTTACAGTGATTAAACTTGAGGCGATTTGCGTGTGCAGTGGCATGGTTGTGGAAGATGGCCGCCAACCAGTCAGGAAAGAGTTTCCCCCAGACCATGTCACAAGAAGAAAGAGTTTCAGTTCCAGCCACAAGTACAAAAGGACGTTTATTCATCTCTCTTTTTCATTTTATTTCCAGTATGACCGAGTTGGAGAAAGATATTAGCAGTCTTCATTCTGGTCTAAAGAGCGTTGAAGCGGTGAGAAATTCAGTGATTAAAACTGTTTTCACTGTTATCTGAGTATCTCTGATCACCAAAGTTGGTGTAAACACATTATAAACAGACACAAACTTCTCAAAGTCAGTCAGTCAGTTAAATGCATGTCTCTCTGTGTTCCACCTGCAGGAGCTCAAGTACCAGCAGGCTCAGACCTCTGTGACTCCTGATAAGTTCACCCCAGTGGTCAGTCAGTTCATCACGGTCGCCTCCTTCAGCCTCTCTGAGGTTGATGAGTCACTCATTGAAGCGAAAGAACTGGTGAGCAAGAGACAACTTCATGCCGTTTACATGACTTACATTTGTTACATTGGCTGCTCTCCTTTAAAGCTACAACTTTGTTGCCACGTGAATTGAGCTTAACACTTGAAGTCAACACTCAAACCGTAATGTGTGTGAAAGCTGTTGCCAAGATAACTCAGGATTACCAAAAGAGCAAGATTATTCTTATAAATCTCAGGTTCTTCAGGTTCAAGAGAGGCTCACTGGTACAGCGGCAGCTCGTTCACACGGCAGTGGCTCACCGCCACCTGTTGTTACATAAAGAGGCATCAACAGACAAGATGAGCAGATTTTAGCAGGTTTAGGTGATTAAAAATTGTCAGTTTAACTTAAAAGCATTGTGAAATATCATCACATGAAATATTTTCAATATCTAAACAGGGGTTACGCATGTTTCCCCCTACTTTTAAGTCTTTCTGCAGGGACAGGGTCATTTTTACCACTACTGCGTCACCGCCTCTTCTAGCAACACTCTAGAAGGAACAGTTGCTGTAGTTTAGACGGTGGAGTGTTTTCACATTCTTGCTTGATGTAGAATTTCAGCTCAGTTTTGGGGGGTCTTCTTTCTTGTTTTTTTTTCATATTTAAATATGCATCAAACAGTTTCATTGTCACCAGTCACAATGTCACATTCATCAGTCGGGCCAGTAAAGCAGGCCAGTTTAACACCCGGACGCTTTTGCTATAAAGCCACATACATTGTCCTGCTGCAATAGACGGCCTGCTCGGCAGCATGTGTGGCTCCAAAATCTGTTCAGCATCCTTGTCTGACTTCTATAGAATCAGTCGTGGATAAATCCTGATGATTGCACTGCTCTCACCGAGTCACATCGCATGCAGATTATTTTCCAATGAGCCTAGACTGATAGGCTGAGGGTGCGGCCTTGTAGTCATACACTGAAATGATTTTAGTTGTTCACTGGTTTTGCTCAGCTACTTCTCAACCTATGAAAATCTTGGTTTCATTTTTTTATGTATTAATTCACCGAAATTTGCCTCTCATTTTATCCGGGAGTTTTCAGATGATAGAGTTTTTATTCTTCACGATTTTAATCCTCATGTTTGATGCTCCTCTTCCTTGTTTATGTGATTTTATCAACATTTTGGATTCTTTTAACCTGGCACAAACTGTCATTTCTGTCAAACTGTATACTGTATCTCATAAAAATATTAATTCCAGTGAACAGAGTAGCATCTCTTTAATTAATATAGCATTAGGTGATAATGACAGCAAACATTATCAGGGCTAATCACATAGCTGATAAGAAGAGGGGTAATTAGGCTGATGGAAGTATTTGGTAGAATAAGCTTAAAACTGGTACATGTATAACACTAAACTTAAAAATAGTCACTACACAAAGGGTCTGAATCACTGTACAAAAAGTACTCTTTCTTAACAATTTCAATTCAATTTCTCAAGCAACTCAATTTCTTGTGCACCTGAATCCTTTAAAAAGGAATTATATATCCAAGACATGTTTCCAACAGAAGTTATACATAACCATTTGGAAATGATTATAATGCAAAACAAACCAATTTAGCCTTTATAATAAATCAAATAATTTGCAAACACTTGAAAGAAACTATCCACACAATTCAGTCCCTGGCACCTGGCAAGCAGGCGATATAAATGTTCAAATAACGGCAGTTCCAAGTCAACGTGACAGGGGGAACAGGACTGCGCTGGGGAACATTTGGTGCAGATGTACAATAGATGCTGGTTGGTTTTTTTGTTTTGTTTTTCCCACACTGCCTTGGTAGGACAAAGATGATTATCAATGAATTCGTTGCTCCAAACAAAAGGAAGCTTTCAGTTCATTCTAGTCGGTTGGCTTCCAGTGAAAGATAATTTCCAAGGGGGGAATTCTGGCCTGTTTGAGCAGACAAGATTAGTTATTAACAGATATCTGTACACCAGTACATGAACTTGCGTACTGATCATTCAATCTGAGCAGATCATTAAATATGGAGATATCTTAAACCTAGTGATGATACAATTTCCAGTATTATACCAAACCCCATGCTGTGTATTTCATAAATAGTTGCTGACAAATCAGACAGATAACAGAACATTACACAATCTAAAGCACTTCTGCCTGCCTTTACTTTATTATATGCCAACACCATCACGCAATTACAAACCCGCAGCGATGCCCAGTAGAATAAACAAACATATGATGATAAGACCACCACCGCAGGCCAGCTGACAGTGGCCTGTCTTGAGGCTACTTTAGAAACGTTCTGTAGTCAGGCTAAGAAAAAAATCCCCAAAGGAAGATTTGAAAGTTTAGAAAATCAACCGGGAATCATATGCGACCCTATCCAAGCATGCTAAAGATATCAAGGCCCAGCGCACAATCACTGCAACGCTGCAGGCACAGATGAAGAATGCTGAAGACAGACAAATACGACGTCAGCTTGAGGACAAATTTTTATCTCTGGAGGACAGACGCAGACAAGACAACCTGCGTCTCATCTCCCTGATATCTAAATTGTGCTTGTTCATATGAAGTAGCAGATTCTGCTTTTTTTTTTTTTTAAGTCAGAATCCGAACATTTTATTGATCCCCAGGGGGAAATTACTTTCAATACGGATGCTCAATGCAAGAGTGTAAGTGTAGCGGGTTGTACTCTCATACATTGTGTACAGACAAGAGGGACCATCATTGTGGACTCTGACATGTTTCCTGTTTGGTCACAGCTGGCAGATAAAGTTAGCTGCCACAGCTCAGCAAGATGCAGAAAATGAAATAAAACAACATGAGATTAGTCACACTGCCTGTAAAACACGTTAAAATAAATAATATTATGGAGTTCCATAAAACCCGACCTATCATGCTCCATTGCTCTGCAGACTGCTCATTACCAACGGGGCGCACATGGGAAGCCTGCAGGGGCCAGTCAATATGGCATTCAAATGCCGTCAGGTAAATACAGATTTGCAGCTCCACATCATAATACAAAAAACACCAAAATAAAATACAAGATAATATGCTCATATTGTACAGGCTGTCGAAACATACATTAAAAGCAATGTACCTCCAAAGGGGACCAAAATAGTTATAATAATGTCATGCGAGATCATTAAAACATTCAATAAGTATTGTTACCTCAGCATAAAGGTAAGTAAGACAGGTAGTAAAAATAATAAGAATAGTCCTTAATGGGAATCAACAATATGAATAAATAGATAGACATACCCAGTATGTGGGAGGTACTCTATATACCATAGACTGCACTGAAAGTCCTCCTGTCCATCACCAGAACATCACAGATGTGTAGGGTGTATCTGTAGGGTGGCAGCGATCCTCCAGTATCGACCGCAGCTTCAACAGCATCCTCCTTTCTGACGCTGCAATCAAAGTATCCAGCTCCGCCCCCACAATGTCGCTGGCCCTCCTGATCACTTCATCGAGTCTGCTGGAGTCTGCTACTCAAAGTCTGCTGCCCTATCTAAGTCTGAAAGTCCTATTTACTTCTTTTCACCTGTAGCAGTATTTGCATGCACTGATATTTATGGTTTTGGCCAATGTTAGCATCCCATAGGCCCTTTAGCAACGCACACGGTCTTTAGCTTCCTCTCCATGCAGGCCTCACACTCCTGGAGAGCAGTGGCCACAGGTGTTGCGCTCTGCCCCTGGAGGACTCCAGACGGCAGCAGCACACATCTGTGCTCTTAAATTAACAACAAACTCAGAAACCCGAGCGCAGTACATCACTACTGTTATTTGTCTCTGATTATTACTGAGAATGTATTCAAACTGTCGTTAATCCTCTAACTCTTCCTCATGGAGGATTTGATCAGCTCGTAATGCTGATCAAATCACTTCCCCAGCACGCGGGGTGCCAGACTAGTCAGCAAGCTGTCTCATTCACTCGCTCTGCACCTCTGTGGTCCATGAGGCCTTCGCTACATGTGGACTAGACACACATAAAGCATGATTAAGCTCTTATGCAATTTCACTTGTTACTTTAATTTTTCAACAAGGTTCTTTAGAAGAAAAAAACTGTGTGATTATAATTGACCAGTATTCAAACATATTCAGAGTTTAAATAGCTCTGCTCACCTTTCTGCTTACCTGACTGGTCACTGGTGCGATGAAGTGCCGGGCTGAGCCGCCCACACACGGCCCTCAGCTGCCTGTCTCTCTGGGATGGCTCACCAAATAGGTGGAAGAAAGACATTCCAGACACATAACCAGGTCCAGCTGGCCCGATTCAATTCCTGGAGATACCTGTGACCTAGACGAATGAGAATATGCACAGACACAGAGGGAGGGAGGAGATACGGTGGGAGCTGGATGGAGCTTTGAAAAACCAGGAGGGTTTCCAGCCCTTCTCTGGGAGAGGCTGCGAGGGCTTCCAGCGAGCGGCCGGGCGATGCGAAAAGCTCTGATCTGTGAGCTGTGATCAGTGGTGGACGGTAACAAAGTACTTGAGTACACTTGATTACTGTACTTAAGCACAGTTTTTGAGTTTCTGTACTTTACTTGAGTATTATTTTCGGGGGCTACTTTTAATTTCACTCCACTGCATTTGAAGGACAAATATCAATCTTTATCAATATCAATTTTTTTTTCTTTCTTGTTTCAAGGTTTTCTTTGTAGTATTGTTGGATGATGCTTTTGTATAAAAAAAAAAAAAGTCAATAAAAATTTTGGGGGGAAATTAATGAATGAATTGGGGTCTGTTTCTCTTATCATTTTTTCTGTATTTTAACTCAAACTCAACATCCCAACATCTTTACATAGTGGGAATAAAATGGCATGGATTTATTGATAATGTCATTGTGTTGCTGTTTTTACCTGAAACATGTAAACATAAATATAGTTGTGGGATCTTTTGGGCTCATTTCTAGCCATATTACAGCAAAAGCTCATTATGACTGGAAGAAACTATTCAAGAAAAAGGAAGGAACTATTCAATTTTGAGGCAGATAGCAAAAAAACGAGAAAAGAAAAAAACTGCCTCAGTGGAGGTGACCCCCTCCAGTCATTATATTTAAACTCTTCATCAGGCACACAAATTCCTTTTTAAGTCAGCATTTCCATATATCTCCTGATATTCTCAGAAAATGTATTCAAAGCAATTAATCACACCCCTCTGTGCTGCCAGTTTTCCCTAATGCTTATTTCACCCTTTTGCTGTAGTTACAAAATGCACTGAGACACTTTGGAGAAGACTCGTCCAAGCTGCAGCCGGATGAATTCTTTGGGATTTTTGACAGTTTTGTCACGGCCTTCTCAGAGGCCAAGCAGGAAAATGAGAATATGGCCAGACGCAAGGAGGAGGAGGAGAGGCGGTTACTTTTGGAAGCACAGGTTAGAGCACCTTATCAGGTGGCATCAAGGTCATTGACCTTGCCCACACACTCTCTGATTTTCCAAGTTTGATAATCACCTCACGGATAAATGAATATTGATGACATGAAATGAATCCTAATCACCCCATCGTTCCTCTCTAGCTAAAGAGAGACAAGGAGCAGAAGAGAGCCCACGCAAATGAGAGACATGAGGTTGGAGAGTTTGATGACTTGGTGTCCGCCCTGCGCTCTGGAGAGGTGTTTGATAAAGGTTTTTCCAAGATGAATCGCAGAAAACCCCGGACACACAACTTGTTTGACAGCAGCAGAGAGAGACCAGCAGGAAAGCTGGAGCAGTGACGCCACACTGCAGGTGTGCTCACACAAGGTCAGGCTGAGAATCCGACTCCAACCCGGGCAACAATCAGCCCAACGCTGCACGTGTGAGACTGATTCTTTAATTACTGAAGTTTCATCGTCATGCTGTTTGCACACACGCACGCACGCACGCATGCACACACACACACACAGGCTCCTTTTAATATGTCAGTAGCTGTGATGGACAGAGCTCAGGAATGCTTTAAGTGACTTGATCATTCATCATGCCTGTTTTTTTTTTGTTTTTTTTGCAAATAGGTCATGAACCCAGATTCTAAACATCGTTAACATCTTCTCTGCTCACTGTATAAATAGCTCAGCCTTCTGCCCTGTCCACATGAGAATGTTTTTTAGCATGCAGCGCTTTTTGGATTGCAAGGGTTTGGGACTTCTTCGTATGAATGTACATCGTCTTGCATCCAGCACGGATTGTATTATTCAAAAGTGATTTACCAATCAGTCTGAGCTATTGAGGCTTCCAATGTATCAGTGCCTGTTATTCCCTCATGTTATTTAACCCTCCAGCTGCCACATGTTTCACATGTCTTTGTACATTGTTTAAAGTAGCTATCACATTTCTTTTAAAAATCACGAGTCATAAAACAAAACAGTATCTTTTGCCTGTCATTTCTTTTAGACTTTGTTAGCTTAGCATCACTCATGTCATCAGGTTACTCCTGATATTGTTGGATAAAGAGGGAACACATACAGTATCCAGCTAACCCGGGACCTGCGCCATAAAGCAGGATCTGTGAGTCAGCAAAATAACTTGAGGTTTAATCGTAGGTATTCTGTTTCGAGACAGTGGTTGACTTTTCAGCGAGGTGCATGGCAGCATGGTGACGTTGGTAATTTCCACTGCAGAACAAACCCTCTCTGAAGCATGTTGTTTTCCAGGTAAGTTCCGTCAAAATGATTAGAAGGGCCACCTACTGACGAGTCTGAGGCGTCGAAGACAGTAGCAGTGTGAAGTTATTATAGGCTGCCTAACTGTGAGAAAGATGACGTTCTTATGTACGTGGATGCAAAGAAACGCTGTAAAGGAAGTGTGTGAGTAATAAATGAAGAAGCAAATCAGCGCTATCGTCTGGACGTTGTTTCTATATGCAGCAACTGATGCCGGCGCGCGTCAGTTACTCTCACTGGCCCGTACCAGTGACTCATTGGAAAGCCACTGAAAAGCATCCAAAAAACTTGCTTCCACAAACTTTGAAACGATCTATTGGGACTGAAGGCTTGAATGATCATGGCATGCCTGATACTGATAAAAATGAAAATGGGGAACTCAAGTCAGATAAGCCAAAGTGGAATGTTAAGTTAACCAGCTAGGCACTTTGTATAAATAACTGAAAACTTGCAAAGTACAGTAAAAGGCTAAATTAACTGAAGCAAGTAATCTAAAGAAAATTGTGGGAGAGTTTATGACAGTAAAATGATTGTAACCCTGAGGTAAAATGTACTTTTGTTCTTTGATTTGCGTGATGAAGTTAAATCATTGCATAATTCATTGATGTGATGAACGTGACAGACAACAAACGTGGTTTAAAGAAAAAAGGGTGATAAATAATGACTTTCTTAATGATGTGCAAAAACGGTTGACACAAACTACCAGAAAGGGTGATAAAATCTGTCATCACAAGTGATTAAATGTGTCATCACAAGTTGAAAACAATGACAGCTGTGAAAATGAGGTAATTGATGATGTCTATCCTGAAGACAGTGTGTCAAATGTCGCTCGCAAGCATTCAAGCAGACACAGCGCCAGCGGCAGGAAAAGCAGGAGTTCTTTTATGCATTTTCAGGCATTAAACCAGAAGCAGACAGAGCTTCACTGGTTGCTCGCGCAGCAGCTCTGGAGGGGCAGCACACGTTGGAGGAGCAGGAACAGCAATTAGGGAGAAAAAGGGAGCAGTTTAAGCTCGAAGCTGAAATAGCTGCAAAAGCTGCTAAAATGGAAAATCCCTCCAAGCTTCAGACAGCAAAAGTGTATCCAAAGCTTCATCTGATGGTATGGATTCCTATCTGGAAAGGAAAACTCAATGGCATACAACTTCCAAATCTCTCAACCCCACAGCAAAGGAGTATGAACCTCTCCCAGGAAGCTCGTTAAAGCACAGAAACTCAACAGCAATGCAAAATGTTCCATTTTCAAGTGTTGCACGTCCTCAGGAGACAAGCAAACAGCTCAAAGCTGAACCAGCTCAAGAGGCTCAAACTATCAAGAAAAAGCACAACATGTGCTCTCTGCTCCTCATGTGCATCCATCACTGGATTTCACACAACCGGTGCAACTTCAACCTGAAGAGGAAGCCTTTGGAGACATCTACAACATAATGCAGAGACAAAATCAGATGACAGCAGCGCTCAGTGTCTGTACCAGCTAGAGACATCCCAGGGTTTGATGGAAATCCTCTCGAATGCAGAGCTTTCATACGAGCGTTTGAGACGATGGAAGAACTCGAATACACGACTGGGCTGGACACACCACCATGAGAACAGTAATGTCGAAACTGCCTTTAAAACTGAGAGAAAGATGGAGGACGTATTGGAGAAGTACAAATGCTAGGCACAGACCTTGTGGCCTTCATTGAGCGTGAAGTTAAGATGTTATCTGACTCTGTTTTAGGTGATATTCAGGACTCGTTTGTGAAAACTGGCTTGAGGAATACCACTAGGCCTCTACACAGGAAGGATGTAAAAGGATGGAGCTTTGCCACAACAGTAAAGCTTGCTGAGAATGCGGATGAAACAAGGTATGACTTAGAAGCGCAATCCCACTGTTTGTATGTGCTGCTCTCATGAGCGCTTATTGCAGGAGTGTCCACAACTGAACAGAAAAGAAGCATTGGGAGAAAATTAACTTTCTAGTGGAGAAAGGAGTCTGATTTCCTTGCCTGTGTATTGGACACATGAGCAAGGAGTGCGAAAAGTGCCTTACTTCCAAAAGTTGTGGCAAAGGTCATCCCACTTTTCTTCATGTTAAGAAGGAAAGAGCTAGCACAGACTTGAAACAGTCCAAGGGACAAGCATGCAGTGGGGCATCAGTTTCTCGAGGAACTTGTGGTCATACAGGGGCCGGAAGGGATGACTGTGTCCTCTCAATATTGCCAGTAAAGGTTTAGTCCACCAAAGGAGGCAAAGTGATACATACTGTGGCAGTTCAGCCACATTCTGTTCGGAGAGTCTCATGCAAGAGTTGAATATTGAAGAGAGACAACGTGCAAACCTGCTTCTACGCACCATGGGCCAGGAGAAGGTTGTCCCAACATACTCACTTACCAGGCCTCCAAGTGTTTGGTCTTAGCAATGAGTGCTATTACCAGCTGCCAGATGTGCTCACTCAGAGGAGAATGCCTGTCACATTTGACAATATCATTAGACAGGAAGAACTGGCCCGGTGGCCATACCGGTCAACCATCCAACTTCCTGGCATCAAAGCCAGTGTTAGCAACGCTCCCGAGTTACTGGGACCCGGGGATATCGTCAACAGCTGTGGAGGAGTCCCATAAAGACAGTGCTTGGTTGGGTCATTCATTGTCCAGTGCAAGGCAGCAACAGCGCTAACCAGGACGCTGGGCTGGCTGCCGCTGCTGTGAATAGGATCTCAGTCTGCCAGCTGAAGGAACTGCTACACAAACAGTACATGCATGATTTCAATGAACGGACATACGGGGACAAGGAAATGCCAAGAGAAGACATGATGCTCTTGGAAATTGGGAACCCTTCTGCAAAGCTGTTGGATGGGCACTACAGACTAAAAATGCCTTTCAGGAAAGAGCTCCCCAATAATCTCTCTATACCCAAGCAAATGATACTTGGGCTGAAAAGAAGTTTTGAGAAAAAATGAGCAGTTTCTCTGGGAATATGCAAGCTTCCTCACTGATGTCATCAGGAAAAGTTATGCAGAGAAAATACCTCAGCACCAGTTGGTCTGTGAAGAAGGAAAGGTCTGGTACGTCCCCCATCATGGAGTCTACCATCCAAGGAAGAATACTTTGCAGGTGGTATTTGACTGTGGGGCAAACTTTAAGGGAACATCACTGATCAGCCAACTTTTGCAGGGTCCCAGCCTAACTAGCAGATTGCTGGGAGTGCTCCCAAGGTTCAGACAGGAGCCTTTGGCTTTGATGGGAGAGATTCAGCAGCTGTTCTATCAGGTTAGGGTGGCAGAAATGGACAAATGTAAAGCGCTTTGAGTACTGTCAAGATGCTGGTGAAAGAACGGCCTTACACCAGGCGTGGCATGCTGTCTCTGCTCAGTTCAGCGTACGACCCTTTGGGTTTTATCTCATGAATTACTCCGCCTGGCAAAATCTTGTTACAGGAGCTCTGCAGGAGAGGCTGTGGTTGGGACGACAACCTTCCATGATATACAGCAACTCTGGATGAAGCGGCTGGAAGAGCTTAACAATATGTCAGAGTTTAAAATCAGGAGGCGCATTAAACCAAAGCACCATAGACAGCCTACACTGGCTCAGCCGCATCACTTTTCCAATGCGAGTGAAGGTGGATATGGTACCGTCAGTTACATATGCATGGAGAATAACCAGCAATGATGGTCATGTCGCTTTGCTGCTTGGCAAAGAAACAGTTACACCACTAAAGCCGGTTACCATCCCACACCGGGAGCTCACAGCTGCGGCCCTTGCTGTTCGTGTGGACAGGATGTTGCGAGCAGAACTCCAGCTGCAGTTGCAGGGTTCTCAGCACCTCTGTTCTGAAGTATATGAGGAACGAAGACAGGCGCTCTCATACTTTTGTGGCAAACTGGGTTTCAAACATCAGAGACTCTACAAAAGTGTCACAATGAAGGTATGTCAACACCAACGACGATCTGGCAGACAATGCGTCCAGAGGTATGAAAGTGGATGACCTACTGATTGGCAGCAGAAGGATTAAAGGGCCTGACTGTCTGTGGAATCCAGAGAAGTGTTGGCCAGAAAGTGCTGTGGAAAACACCATTTTATTGGATGACCCAGACGTCAAGAAAGACTTCACTGTTGTGGAAGAATTAAACGTTCTTGTTGACAGGATGTGCAAGTAGTGTTTGCCAGGTCACCACGACCCGGCTCACCGTAGTCTTGCCAAAATACCATGACCCAACAATTGTGGGAGGTATTGCGAAGCTTTATTCCAAACGCACATCTATTCTGAGAATTCGCAGTACGCAGATGTTATCTTAATATTTGGCCTTAATTCTAGATCATAGACCCTCCCTCTGGTGGAATGGAAAAAGGATGAAACCTAGCCAACACACACACACACATAGCCTCTTCCTTGTATAAAAAGCCAGACATGCTCTGTAACTGGAAGATATCTCTGACTACGTTGTGAGAAGAGCCGCCGTAATAAAGAGATTCCTCATCTGACACCTGTGTCTCAACCATCCGATTCCTCTGACGATCCACCTTTTCTGCCACAACACTGTGAAGGCTGTAATTGCCAAGGACTCACCTAATGCTACTGAACAACTTGTTGCTTATTTCTCTGACCGGAGGAGGCTTAAGGTTGCTGCTGCCTGGTTAGTCAAGGTAAAGAAAGCTGTTGAAGTTGAGCCAATGGAGAGAGGAGCTGCAGGCTTCAGATGCAAATAAGTCATCAAGTCATGGGCAGTTGGAGATGACGGTCAGAAGTGCAAGTAGGGGCCAGAGCGTCTCAGACAACCTTCTTGAAGCAAAAATGTGCCTCCATCGTTATGCTCAGCAGCAGCGGTTAAAGGAGGAAATTGATGCACTTTCATCTGGAAAGTCTCCAGTCAGAAAGGAAAGTTCCGTTTACAAACTGGATCCACGCCTGGAGGATGGTCTGCTTAGAGTTGGAGGACGACTGAGTGGGGCACCGCTGCCAGACGAAATCAAACGCCCACTCATTCTCTCAAAAGATCAACATATTTCAACACTCATCCTTCGACGTATTCACCAGCAGCTGGGTCACAGTGGAAGAAACCACACACGATCCAAGGTAAGGAGGAAGTACTGGATCATAAATGCTAATTCATCTATAAGGGAAATCATATCTGACTGCTGCACTTGTGGACACTACAGTGGAAGAGCAGGTGAACAAAAATGGCAGACCTGCCCGTGGAAAGGGTTCTGCGTGACCTCCCCCCATTTATGAATGTCAGAGTCGACTTTTGGGCCAATCGAGGTCAAGAGAGGGAGGAGCCTGCGAGGGTTGCCCGAGCAGCCAGGCACATGAAAAAAACTTGAACGTATCATTTGGATGATCAGGAAGGTGCTTAGCTCTATCTGGCATCAGCAGACACTGGACGATGATGGACTTCAGACTGTTCTCTCTGCGGTTGCAGCTGTACTCAATGATCAGCCCATCACTGCTCTGTCTGAGGATCCGAATGATCTGGAACCTCACGTTCTCCTCATGACAGGCAAACCTGCTGTACCACCTGGATTGTTTATGAAAGAGGATCTATATGTGAAAGGGAGGTGAGGGCCGGTTCAGTATATTTCAGATTTATTCTGGAAATGATAGGTGCAGGAATATCTTCTGTTTCAGGCAGGGCAGAAATGGAACCAAGAGAAAAGAAGTTTAGTTCCTGGAGATATCATCTTAATAGTGGATTCGACTGCTCCTTGTGGCTCTTGGATACTCAGCAGAGTGTTGGAAACCTTTCCTGACAAGAATAGCCTGGTGCAGTCTCAAAACAAAGTGTAACGTTATAGAAAGACCTGCAACCAAACTTTGCCTGATGAAGGTGGTTTCAGAGGTATAACTCATACTAATGCAGCATGTTTTGGTATGAAAGTATCAAGGTATCTCTGTCATACGAAAACTGTGTTTAGTGGCTGTTCATCAACAATTTGGGGCCAGAGTGTAACAGTGTTTATTTTGAGTCAGTTCACCTTTTAGTCAGTAGGTGGCAGTGTCTTATTATGGGACGTGCATTTATAGAGGTGTGGATGCCAGGAGGCAGACAGTTTTTTGACCGCGTCCGAGGCGTCAAAGACAGAGTAGCAGTGTGAAGTTATTATGGGCCACCTAACTGAGAAAGATGAAGTTTTTATGTACCTGGATGCAAAGAAACGCTGTGGAGGAAGTGTGTGAGTAGTAAATAAAGAAGCAAATCAGCTGTAACGTCTGGACATCGTTTCTATATGTAACAGCTGATGCCGGCGCATGTCAGTTACTCTCGCTGGTCTCCGCCAGTGACTCATTGGAAGGCCACTGAAAAGCGTCAACAAGGAGCTTTTGAGTGAAATAAGCATCAATTCAAATATGTACAGTGTTTCTAGCAGAAAAGTGTTTTTTTTGTCTCAGACTGCGCTTGACGATATATTTCCATTTTGCAGACATCCTGAACAGTTTAAACTCATAAACCAGTCAGGGAATCAGGTTTGACACAAAATTTGGTGTCAGGAGTGGGATCAGTTGTGCTTTTGTGACAGTGAGGTTCGGGAGACCACGGCACAATGGAGCTGCAAAGGCTGCAGGACCAGCTGAGTGAGTCCCTGGTGCAGTTACGGTTTGAGCAGCTAAAGGAGGTGTGCCTGTTTGCTAAAATCTCTTCTGAAATACAGAGCAAAAAGCACACGCTGAGCAGACTAATAAGTGAAGCAGCTGATGCAGCTATAGAAGATGAAGAAGAGGAAGCAGCGTCAGAGTTCCTGGTCGGGTTAATAGCGAGAGCTCTAGAAATAAAAGCGAGCGATGAACAAGCACATGGGACCAGGGCTCCTGCCAGTATCCCTGTCCAGTTCCGGGCCAACGACAGAGCCCGCCGTCCTCACCAGTTTGTCCAAACGAGAGGCGTCCTTTTTCCTCAGGCTGCCCTCCCAAGCACACGACTGCGTATGGGCGGGCACTTGCTACCAGACTGGTAGAAGATCTGTAGCAGCGTCTTACAGATGTTGAAGGACGCCAGCCTTCAGAGGAAGTACAGATGGCTGTGTCCTTTCCTGCATCTGAGTTGGCAGTCCAGTCCAGTTTATCATCCAGCTGCACTCCCAGGTAATGTAGGTGTGTACCACCTCCACACAGTCTTCTTTGATGAGGACAGGCTCGGGGTGTGGCCTGATTCTCCACCACCTTCTTGGTCTTGGTTGTGTTGAGGAGCAGGTGGTTGGAGTCGCACCATGCGACGCATTCTGAATCAATTCTCTCCACTCCTCCTGCTGTCCATTCCTGATACAACCCACGATGGCCATGTGGTCAATGAACCTCTGCACATGGCAGAGCTCCAAGTTGTACTGAAAGTCGGGTGCGTACACGGTTCAGATCTCTTAAAGGCAAGGGCAGTGAACAAGACACCAATCCCCTTTTCCAGGTGGGTTACCCTAAGAGAATGCCAGAGCTAGAACTCTTAGCTCTGGTTTTGGTATCAGATGAGGTGGCAGAGCAGCCAATCACTGGTTAGAATGTGATTGAGCGTGTTAGCGGGGGGCAGGGAACCTTCAAGTTAAGTTAATATTATTATCATCTTTAGCTTTCACGCAGCATTTACACCCCTTAATACTTTATTGTTGGTGAGAAATGAATGAGGAGGAGGAGAAAAGAACCACGTGTCGTGTACACGGTTATTGATTTTTTTCTAAGTGGTTATGATTTGCTATCCGTGTAAACGTGTAGATAGTGACACGCCTAATTGTTATTCTGCAGACACTAAGCCAGCTGAAGTCAACCAGACAGAGGCGGAAATTCCAAGAGCAGAACAGACGCCAGCAGTAAAAACTGAAAATGATGAAAAGACACAAGAAAAGAATGCAAGTGAAAATAGATGCGAACCTCCAGTTCCCCTTAGTCACCTTCGCCTGGCACAACAGCACCAGGTCAAACAACTTCTAAGGGAAGAATGTGGAACTTTTGTTCAGGATGAAGATGACGCGGGCACCGTTCCTGCACTCAGTGACCCCACACCTGCAAAGTGGGCACACATGTTTGTATAATACTTCTGAAAGCACGTACATACATGCATGCATGCATACAATCATACATGCATAATATTCTAATCCTCATTTTAATGTTCTTCATTGTACGTGTAATTCTACAGCCCTTTAGCAAAACACACTGGTCTGATTTTGCTCTTCTCAGTTGGCGTACCTCGAGATTTGCAAATTCATCAAGATCACTGGCTTTCGTCTTATAAGGTTTCCATTAGCACCCAGAGGCTGCTCCCTGACTACAAGGTTCTTTACCATGGCTTTATGGACAAGGAAGACAAAGCCCTCTACAAGGACCCCCAAAGCAGATCTTTGCAGATTACAATGTTGGTGAAAAAGATCAGACGCATATTTTTTCTTTCATGAAGACCTGGGGCAAAAAAGGTAACCCATCACCCAGGTTTCTCCTTGGTCCTGTGACTACCTGCCTGCACATGTACCAAATGATTGTGAGCTTTTGTATAGTACTTTGTCGTGCCTTTGATTTTTTTCATTTCACTAAAACCTCAGCTACACCTCAGGGTTTACACAGGAGTGCTGGCAATGAGAAATGCAATATTTCTCAGGAGGTTTTTTTCATAAGAAAATGGAAAAAAAAAAAAAAAAATCACAAAGTATGAGAATTGATTTATGTTGAAAAAAATTTAACACTAGTCTGTGGTATCCGGGTGTAAAACGTAAATCATATTAACCCAATATCTAATAATTGACATTTTCTCATGGAGCAGAAACAAAAGGATCCTCGTGAATCACAACATAAATTTAACCATGTAGGCATATAGTCATTTGCTATCGTAGAGAATTTTGAACTCTTAACCGGTACAACAGATTTAAATGCTATTGCATTTAAAAATTGCGGACCCCACTTTGAGAACAAATGCATCAAACCACAATGTTTGTGTTGTTTTTTTTTTTTAAAAAGGGCAATCAAACGCATGTCCACACGCTGCATGACAAACCGCTACAGGTCTTCACAAACTTCCTAGCCTGCTTTGTCAAATCTGAACACCTGAAATTGATACCCGAAGCTCTCTCTACACTGGACAACAAGCTGCTACCTTTGAGGAAGACGTATGTGGGACGTGAGGATAATCGATTTAGAGCGGCACATCCACAGCACACTGCAAGTACTTTAAATTCTATAATGTAATTAGAATGACTACAGATTGGTTTGGGGCCTTTGTAAGGTCTGTATGATTGCATGGACAGTAAATAAGTGGTGTTGATCTGTTTCAGCTGCTGAAGCCATTCCTGAAGGAGGTGTCCCAGGTACACAAGTGTCCCAAATACCTAAAGGAAAAGCAGTCTTTTGTAGCATATATTTGACTGTAATATGTAATGAAAATACAGAAAATAACTAGATGTGGACTAGGGGCAACAGAAACCAGGTTCGGCTATGGAGAACACAAAATGATGCACAATAAATCAAGAAAGACACAGAGGCAGACAGTTTTGAAGATAGGTACAATGTATTGGAAAATTATATTTTAGAAAACAAATTTCAACAAAATAAATGGCCACTTAAATAATAAACTTTTCTCAAGTACTAAATCACTCAAAACAAAAATATGAAAAATGGCTTAGCGTAGTTAGCTTAGTTCAGATAGGTTGGTGCACCATGATATTCGGAGAGATTTCATCCACACTTGTCAAAAATAAGTATGAAATCAAAAATCAAAACCCTCCCGCAAAACACAAAACAACCCAAAGATAAACACAATAAATGTGTGAACCCCACTCAAATCTACACACAATCCGATGTTTCCTTTGGTTCAGCAAGAGTCAGTGCAAGTCATAGTTAATGACTCAATCAGTCAGTTCGTCAATGATGCTGGGCCGAGGGTGTAGGTGTGTGTGTGTGTGAACGGGGCAAAGGAGATGAATGGTGCTGCAGTGTCCTACCGCTGCGGCAGACACATGGTGATTACTGTAGCAGTTGGATTCCTGGTTCCTCCACGTGGATCAACTGGCCATCACAGATCAGCTCAACAGAAACCCGGCCAATTCAAACAGTCAGTATGCAACTTCGACAACCTCCTTGACAGCCAGTGGACATCTGGAGTCGGAAACAAAGTAACGTAATGGCCATGTGAAACTAGAGATTGCCAGCAAACTTTTTACTAACCTGCAGCCAGTCGGCTCCATGCATCAGCCCCCATTCATCTAACAATGAGAGCGTCTGCTTCCAGTAAATAGCGGAGCGGCTCGACTGATTGGCTGCGCGCTCGTCACGTGATAGCATGATTGACATCTGAACTGCTGTGAGTGTGTTTATGCTAGATATTTGCTCATTTAGCACCTGGGTTACGTCCTCCCCCTCTAAATCCATGCACGGCCTGTTGCATGCTAAAAGGCTACACTACATGGATCTTTGAAGTAGGAAAGGATTGGGACCCACTTCTATCGCTTAAGGCTTCAGCACAGGCTGCAGACAAACTTTGGAAAAGAGATTGTACAATATAAAATCAAGGATGGCCTAGCCGATGGTACTGAAACCTCTCTGGTTGTGTTCTATGTCTTTGTGAGAGTCTGAGTGAGCTTTCGGTCTCAGAGGGGTCACTTGTACTGTCAACAGTTTCAGTAGGCATATCAGCATCGTCCATTCCTTGTTCGCCAACACTGGTGGTTCAGCTAAGTTTCCGTTGTGAAGGGTATCAGTAAAGAAGTTTCCGTTGAGTAAGGTATCCAGGGGTAAGTTCTCCACAGAGTCGGGTAAGTTATTTTCCTCCACAGGTAAGTTATTTTCCTCCATAGATGCAGTTAAGTTATTTTCCTCTACATCCACTTCCAGTGGTTGTTGCACAGTAATGGGTTCAAGCAGATTTTCTGTTGGGGCCAGAGGGCCCAAGGGTGACTATGTTGAGGGTTTGGGTGACAAAGAACCAGTGTTGTCAGCTTGGGGGGTCTTAATTTCTCCAGCCTTAGAATAACCCTCCACAGTAAACTTAACTGTTGGTGAGAAACAACTTGTCGAGACCCAAGTGCTGGGGGGTCTCATCTTCATCACAATAGTCTAAATCAACAGTGTCGGGTTCATAGTTGACTGGGTGATGAGAACGTGTGCGTGGCTGGCGGACAGGGGTAGGCGGAGAGAGTTCTTCGGCTGGTGTCGTGGGGAGGAACCCACAAGGAAGAAGAAGGTCCCTATGCTGGGTGCGTTTAGGGCCGTCTTTGTTTTCTGGACATACAGTGTAGACTGGAAGTTTTCCAGCCCGCTTAATCATGACATACTGTACTGTATATGTCAGCCTCCCACTTGTCCATGGGCTTGTGCTTGCCACGGATACGCACATTCCTGACCAACACTCTGTCATCACATCCAGTTCTGAGGTAGTCACCTTCTGGTCGAATGGAGCTTTATTCCTCTCTGCTGTTTTCAGAGCATTTCGAGAAGCTAATTTGTAACTTTCCTGTAATCTGGCATTGAGATCTTGGACATACTGAGTGAGATTTGGGCTGGTCTCCCACAGGTAAGCCAAACGCCAAATCAACAGGAAGTCTAGGTGTACGTCCAAACAGAAGTTCATAAAGACCGAACCCAGTTACTTCATTACGTACTGTGAGCGTACCTTTTAGTGTGCAACATTTTCAACTATATCGCACTTGCAGTAGTTCTGTAGCAGAAATCACAGCTTTCACTTGAAAAAACGTCCAAACTGCACTTTCTGAGTGAAATAAACGTCAAATCGAACATGTACAGTGCTTCTTGCATTTAAATGTTGCATGAAGTGCCCAAAATATGGCAGACGATGTTCTATTGTCCAGACATTCTGAGCAATATGAATTCAGATACAACTGTGGGAATCAGGTTGCACAGTAAATCCACCTTCGCCGTCTTGTGTTTTCAACCACAAGGCACTTGTGGGAGCTCTGTTTCAGTGAAATCACAGCTTTCACTGAAAACTTTCAAAAACAGCGCTTTGCAAGCGAAATAAGCGTCATAGAACATATGTAGTGTTTCGAGCAGAAAGGGGAACATTATCAAGTCTGCATCAACCAACTTAATTTCAATTGTACAAATATTCTGAACAATATGAAATCACATGACTGTCACTTTTGAAACTAAACACATGCTCTTCTCCCACGCTTTGACCTAGAAATCCAATGGAGAGCTTATTCGCACACTTGACATGAAGTCCGAACACCCCAAAAGAGTGTTTAATGAGCGACAGAAACATGAAATGTCCAATGTCCAGCATGTCCAATGTTTCTTGCAGAAAAGGGCGGCCAATAACATCAACACTGTTTCAGACATCATAGCTGCTATTGTCCAGACATACTGAACAATATGAATTCAAATGGCATTATGAAAATCACCTTTGAAACTAAATCCAATTTTTTCCTCTTTTTTGAACAGTCCGGTTCAGGGAGCTCTGTACCACACAGTACAGCTTTCACTGACTTGCCGCAAAAAATGTTTTCTAAAAGATAGAAACTGAAAATCGAACAAGTAAAATGTTTCTTGCAGAAAAAGAAATGTGTGATCAAGAGTGCCTCCGATGACATCATTTCCACCGTCCAGACATTCTGAACAATATGATTTCACTCGGCATTATGAAAGTCATGTTTGACAGTAAATCCAGGCTCTTTTCTCACATTTCGAATTTGAAATCCAATTGAGAAGGCTCTCTCGCACATTTAACTTAGACTAAAATCGAACGTGAACAATGTTTCTTTCAGAAAAGGGTCGCATTTAATAACAAGACCGCACCAGACATCCTACATTAAATTGTCCTGACATTCTGAACAATGTAAATTCACAATCACATTATGATAATCGCGTTTGACACTGAATCCACGTTTTTCCTCCTGTGTTTTGAACCAGAATCTATTGGGGAAACTCTGTAGCACAAATCACGGCTCTCACTGAATGCTTGAAAACATGGTTTTATGACTAAAATACACATGTTCACTGTTTCTTGCAGAAAAAGACTGGTATTATCATGACTGTGCCAGACAACATAATTTCGACTGTCCAGACATTCTAAACAATATGAATTCATGTGACAGCATGAGCAACAGCTTTGACACTAAATCCCTGCTTACATTTTGAACTAGAAATCCAGTTGAGACAGCTCTTTCACACATCTGACCATATTAGATTAAAATGAACAGTGTTTTCTGGGCAAAAGAACTGTGAACTCGAATGTGCCCAATGTTTATTCTGAAAAACTGTCTTTAGTTTTATTTTCTACTTTATTTACATCTTTATTCCTTTTTTTCGTATCTGAGATGGCAGTTTGGGGGCCACAGGAAAAATATAAAAGCATTAAAACCAGCAAATATAGTTACTAACAAATATTTCCGACAATAGTTTCACCCCCTAGCAGTCAGTAATCCACTTATGGGCTCTTATGGGGAGAAAAAAAACCATTAAATGGTATTAATGCTTTGTTTACTTTGAATCAAGGGTTCTTTGAGTCCCCAAAATGCCCTTTTTGACCATTAAGACATAATTTTACATGTTCAAAATATTAGTTTGCTGTGGCATTTTTAGCAAAGGTGAACTTGGACTGGGTAAGACTAAACTGTAGTAGTTGCGTTTGCTAGCTAATAAATCTGTAAAAAAAAAAAAAAAAAAAAAAAAAAAAAAAAATAATTTAAAAAAAAAGAA
>CAAKHG010000530.1:30371-41943 GCA_901007715.1 Dactylopterus volitans
AAAAAAAAAAAAAAAAAAAAAAAAAAAAGGCACTTTATTCAAAGCGAAGGGAAAAAAAAAACTAACCAGGGGTAGGTGCCCTAAGCTAATTTTCATGGCATGACAAGCAATTCTCTCTTAGGAATTTTTGTTAAGCTTTTTAATATCTGCAAACAATCAGCTGATTGACATTAAATTCATATTCACATCCAAAACTCTAAAGTGAAATTGGTGCAAAAATCTTTTTGTAAATATATTGTTGGTATAAACTGTGTATCCCGCCGCTGAGGTCCGTGTGATTGGTGGTATTTTCCAGGGGAGTTGATTGGTCAGTTGATGGTGCGTTTGTACATGTGTATGTCACACCTGGGACATAAACTGCTCCAGGCCAGGTTCATTCTGTGCTATAAGTTACCAATGCTACAATGGACCTTGCTGAAAAGTAAAACAAAATCCAAAGTTGAACCTAAAGTGATTTTGCCAACTTATACATCTTGCTTCATAATGCAGGCCATGGTTAGCTGGTTGCTCTGTATGTCCCCTCTCTATCTAACAATATCAGAGCTAATTACATTGGTGATGCTAAACTGAAAAAAAAAGGTCTAAAGGAAATGCGATAGCTGCTGTAAACATAATGTATAAGACGTGAAGCACGTGACTGACTGTAATTGTGACTCATTAACTGTGAGGGAATGACTGTCATCAACGGCTCAGACTGATCAGTACATCAGGTCTGAGTAATTCTAAATAGTACAATGTCCATGCTTAATGCAAGACGATGTACGTTCATATGGACAGTTCCCAAACCTTTGCACTGCATAAAGCCTTGCGCACAAAACCATTCACTCTCACCTGAACAAAGGAAAAGGTGGAGTGTATGAATGTGAGTGTGAATGGCTGAATGAGGCCATGGTGGTGTAAAGCACTCTGAGTACCATCAAGGAAGAAAAGCGCCATTATAAATGCAAGTCCATTTACCAGCATGGACATGACATTTAACATAAGTCAGTTGGTAGTCTAGTAATGAGAGGGTTACTGATTCTGTCCTGAACCCTAGCAGAGACAGTATGAGGTGTCCTCGAGCAAGATGCTGAACTCCTAATTGCTCCTGATGAGCAGGTGGGCACCTCCCATATGAATGTGTCTCAGATGTACCGTGCACTGGGTGAAGTCATCTGCTAAATGAATTGTAGAATCTAAGTTCATGACCCATTTGTAAACAAACTGTCTACATGATCAAATCACTTAAAGCACTCCTGAGGTCTATCCAGCCATGGTGACTGATATCAAAAACAAGGCGCTCAACAGCAGACATAGTCGTGTTCAAATGCGCACGTGCAAACAGCAGGATGATGAGACTTGCATGCTAGTGCAAGAACCCTTCTCACACATGCCATGTTGGGCTGATCGTAGAGTTAATCATTGGGTTCATTTTTATGCTTGTATTTTGGAGAAACAATGTTCATGCAGTTAGGGTTTAGCTGTTGATTGACAGGCAGTCTGTAGATGTTTAACAGGAGGAGGCGCGTTAACAGCACCAAGGACGTTCTATCTTCCCTTAGCAGCACAGAGCCCCAACTGGGACCAAGTCACACAGGTAATCTAAATCCTGGAGGAGCCAAAGTCTTCAGTTTTGACTTCAAGTTAACTTTGGGTGTTTAACTAGAGCCGTTCCAGTCCAGCTGAGGCGTTCATACTCTGGCATGGCCATGACTGAAAGCTTGGACATGGAGAAGCAGCAGAAGCGCTACTGCATCCGTGGCAAGCATGTGGTCATCATCTGTGTGACAGTAGTTGTGTGCGCTGTGACAGTGGGCCTTGCGGTGGGTCTCTCTAGGTCTGACCCCAGTACAGAACCTACCTCCACAACAGCCCCCACAGCCGGGCCTACCCCGACCCCGCCGCCAACCAGAGGGCCCTGCGCGCCTTCTACCAACTCCAACGGGGATTGGAAGCACTTTCGATTGCCTACCTACGTGAACCCAGTTCACTATGACTTACAGCTGGAGCCAGATCTTGTCAATGACACGTACACTGGCACCGTGGATGTCCACGTGAAGGTCAGCAAGCCCACCCGCCATCTCTGGCTCCACATCAGGGAAACGTTTGTCAGCACCATGCCCAGACTGAGGATGCTGGGCTCTCAAGGGGGGCAGAGAGAAGTGTCTGTAAAAAGCTGCTTTGAATACAAAAAGCAGCAGTATGTGGTGGTGGAGTTGGCAGAGGAACTTGCCGTCACTGGCCCAGAAGAATTGTACGTGCTGAGTCTGGACTTCCAGGGGTGGCTCAACGGCTCTGTGGTGGGATTCTATCGGGTCATCTACACTGAGGGTGGCGTCACCAAGTAAGTTCTTTGATTCTGTACATATTCACATTGTTCAGCTGTTTCGACGTCCTCTGTGAAAGTTCATGGTCCAGTGTCAAAATCTGCCAAAACAAACTTTAAATGAGGCCACTAGAGCTGAAAGCCACAACAGACAATGCTACAACTTTCCAAGAATGTTCTACTATGAGCAGTTTGGTGAATTTTTGTTGTTTTTATTCTTTGGGCCATCAAAGTTTCTAATGCGTAAAAACTAATGATTATAATTTAGCTTTTGTTCGAGATTAATAATCCTATTTCCATTTTATTTTTCTGGACGTGTTTGGATTTTGGCATATCTGCACTCATTAATGGAATAAACAGTAATGACAGATTTAAATGAAGCAACATTGAGGCTAAAATCATAATCACTATTATCACTAAGTCAGCGCTTTGAGAGGGCTGCTCTGTGTCTCAAATAGATATGTGATGTCAGGCTTCATTCATCTAAAGCTGAAATCAATAATAAAGTTAAATGACCTAATTTTCTCTGTAGAAGCAGGTCGCTTGTTTTAGCAGGAGGGAATGAAGCTGCTCCTGTGTGTTGTGAGCACAGCGACAGCATCTCCTCTTGGAGACGGATCTGAGAGTAGCTGCTGAGGTGGCTGTTGCTTCCCTCACCGTTATCTGGCCATAAAGTCACGGGAGGGTAGAAGAGATATACATACATTTTTATTCATGAAAACATGGACAATAGAGATGTGTGTTACATTGCAGGCGTGAGTTTGTTGATTTAGGTCTTTTTTGCGACCAAAACAACTTAACTGACTAACTAAATTCAAGCTGTCTGCCCAGTTTAAAGGCTGTGAGTAGTCAGGCTCCCCACTGACTTTTACTCTGAATGGAAGACGATCAATTTTCAACTCCTTTTTTGCTCCAATTTTCTTCCTACTAATGGGTTGGCTCCACTGAACCTCTAACAGCAAGACCCTTTCAGATCAGCCGCTGCACCACTATGCTTCCATTATCATCCATAAAACTGGCTGCAACAGGTGTGAGAGCAGCAAAGAAGTAGTGTGTCCGTGCCTCAGAAACCTGCTCTACTCACGTAAAAACAGATCAGCCCTACATTTATTTTTTGTAAGTTGTGGGAAGTCACTCTGTATCAGCCACTTTGTATCAAACAACACTTCTAACTTGTCGTTGCTTAGTACCGTAATTCCTATGTTAACGTAAGAATACCACACAGGCATGGTTTCACAGTACTAGGTCCAAAAACTCAAGACACGATACCAGTGTTCCACCACACAACTTTATACCTCACTTGGGTCAGAGGTGTAATCAGTGAAAAGCTACTTTTCACTGCACATCCACTTGATGAGCGCTCTTCTAATGTTATAAGTTCTCCTTCATGTAATCACCAGAAAGATTGCTGCAACTGATCATGAGCCAACAGATGCCCGCAAGTCATTTCCCTGCTACGATGAACCCAACAAGAAGGCTACCTACAATATCTCCATCATTCATGATGCTAACTACGACGCTCTGTCCAACATGCCATCTGAGGTAGGAGTCACTGCTCAACATTAACATGCATCATGAATGGCCTTGCTCAGTTTATTAGGCTGGGAATGCTCACTAAAGATTAGAAGCTCCGAGAAGTAATAGAAAGTAGATAAAAATCAGGCGATAACAAGCATGGATGTGTTACTGGTACTGGTGATATTGAATACTGTTCTGTAATTGGCCAGCAATCCGGCATTAAAACTATATCATACACACATATTCTCAAACTGAATCACTTTGAATTCATTTGCGACCGGTTTGTAGCTAATATGCACAGCAGTCGGGAATATGAACAGCTCAAGCGGAAACCCTTCAGAGTAAAATAAAAACAAAATGCTTTTTGGTTTAAAAAACAAAACATGGGGTGCGTCACTCAGCAGGGTGATCCCATCATTTGCATGCAATTCTTGGTGGCAAGCAAGTGTCAGGTGATGTTCCCATGACGTGTGGCACCACTACGTGCCCTTGGAGACTCATTACGGATGCACAGACAATGCATGCATATCACCCGTGCTTAACTACGGGCCAGACTCATAGCGTCATGCATTTCAGGTGCCCAGATGGAGGGCGTGGCCACAGCTGACCGCACAACATTTGAAATATCTCCACGGCCAACGTAGAACTATCAGAATCAGGGAGATTCCTCTTTCGCACCCTTGTGAAAGAAGAAGTGATCAGCTCTAATGGGGGAAACCCCTACAGGAGCGTACAGGCCACTCGTCCACCAAGGCATTCAGCCCCATCCCAGTGCATGGATCGGTCAGGGAGTAACGCAGAGGACACCAAACGGCTCTTTGCATGCAAACAGATTTACACTATATTCCCCTGCCTGCATATCCCCCATATCTGAGCAACCACCTCGCTGTGGAGTTTCCAGTCCCTGTAGTGAGGCATGCCCTTGGACAGTAGATCCGCTCCTCAGTTCAGTATCCCTGGAACATGTGTGGTCCGTAGCTCCCTTCTGCTCCACTCTATTACCGGCCTGTGTGCAGATGGCACAAGCGCAGGCCGCCCTGTTTGTTGCTACACGCCACTGGAGTGGTATTGTTTATCCTGACCAAAATATGCCTCCCCTTCAGAGAGGGGCAGCATTTTAGCACCAGTGACCTACAGCTCCAGACAGTTTATGTGAACCGAGTGCATCTGCGTGCCCCATCTGCCACCATCCTGCCTTTGCACGTGGCTCCGCAGGCCGGGAGAGAGGCATCTGCCAACATGACTTTACTCACAAAAAAACATTCCCATAGGTTCATTGACAGAAAATCCATGAGTCTCCCAGGCCACATAGTGGTGCCACACGTCATGGGAACATCACCTGACAGTGACCAGGTTGGGTTGGGCCCAACTTGAGCGATGCCACCCACCGCTGAAAGCATCCTCCTGCTCATCACACATGAGCACCTGAACAGGACGACTACAAGTGCTGACTCAATCAGCCCCCGCAGCATGAGACAGACCCTGAATTTTATTAAAATTCCCCTTTGGAAAAGAGTCAGACAAGCCCAGAAAGGTCTCACTTTATCCTCAGATAGACGAGCTCGACCGAACGCGACTGAATCCAGTGACAGACCTATAAAGGTTATGCTTTGACTCAGGATCAAAACGCTATTTGAAGCTATGGCAACCGTGGTGTAGTTTACAAACACCCTTGGACTTAACAAAAGACAAAACAGGAGCAGCGGATACTTGTATTTTGTGCCCTGTAACGCAAACCTGAGATATTGTCTGTGCAGGGAATCAATAGGGATCTGAAAGTCAGCGTCCCTTTGATGTATCGATGTGAGCCAATTGTCTGGACACATTAAGCGTATCAGCGCCGTGTGTGTCAACATTCTGAACGTGTACTGTCTAATGCATTTGTTCAGAGCTCCTAGATCTAATTATTGGACATAAACCTCCACCAGGAACCACCTTGAATAGAACCCATTGTGACTTTGAGCCAGCGGAACTATCCGTATAGCTCTCTGACTGTGCAGAGAGGATATTTCTTCTGGCACAACATGAGCTGATGCCCTGTGGGCCCGCGACTCTAAGATCCTGTTGAAAGGGGGAGGAGTGGACATGAATTAGAGCCAGGTAGCCTCTGGTCCTGGCCTTTTTGAACCTTTGTCACTCTACACATGTCCACCACTGTTGAGCCTGGTTTTCCAGGCTCAACGAAGGAGGCCCCGCTGCCGTGCCAGGCTGAACATGAAGTTGCCCAACAGGCTGGCAGGCTCTCCCAAAGGTGGAGTGATGGTGCCCCCCTCAAGGCTCATGTGACCACACAGTCACTTTCTGTTCCTGCCCTCTTGACAGACCGTTTGTTTTCATGTTTTTTTATGTTTTACAACATGTGTCTGTGCCCTCTGCTCTCAGCCTGGATGCGCACCTGAAACCATCCTTTAATGAAACATTCAGTGGAGGGGAAGGACCCTGGTGTGAGTTTGAGCGCTGGTGTGTACTTATGCACTGACGTGAGCCCTGTAGACTGTTCGAGTACAACCTCCTCTCCTCTTTTTGTGGCTGTGAACTGTGCGTGCCAACATGGCCTCTACATGCCTTTCGAAGGGTCTGGAACATGGCCTTTTTGAACCTCAAGAGGAACAAAATGTCTCCTCAGGGTTGGAGCAGGTCCCTGTGTGAACCCCCTGGTGATAGCGCCCTAGGCAGCGTGGCCTTTCTTCTTCAGAGTGCCCAGAGGAGTGAAAGGTTTCTTTCCCCATGCACTTTTTCAGCTGCAGTGGCCTGCTTTAACCCTGGCCGCCCGTCTGGGGTGGGGACTGATGCTTCAGGGCACGATACATGGGCAACGGTTTGTTTGGGTGCAATGGGGGGAGGGAGTGGCACTTTCCTGGGGAGACAAAGCTGCAGTGCTTCACCCTCCTGAACAGGCCTTCGGGTACACTGGAACTTCGAGAAGCTGTGTCATCTCCTTCTGGGAGAGGCTTGATGAATTTAGCCACCAAGCTCTCCTATGAGCGAGGCGTCTGTTACTTTAAAATCCTGTCTGATTTTAACAAAAGCTTCAAGAATGTGAAGTGACAAAGGATGGGAAAATGAAGAAAGGCAGAAAACAACCATCATACACCTAATATGATACCATTTTGACATACTTCTGTTCAGTGAACAGAAGCTCACACCCCTGCTCCCCTTCCCCCACATCACGCTGATCAGCCTCGGCCGCCATCTCAATCACAACACACACCCTGTACATAGTGTAGCAGTTTTTAAATAACGTACCTGTAAGAGGGTTTGGGGTGCCAGCTGGTTTTTCACCCAGCAATGTATGACGAGGGGTTAAGAACCACCGCAAAGATACCTTAGTTCTGTTTCCCACACTCTAGTGTACCTTACAATGTATCCCTCAGTTTATGCAGGAAAACTATGTAGAAGAAGAAAAAAAATCCTGTTTGTAACCAATCTTTGGAGATTTCACTCCTCTCTTGTCTCCCTTGACGATCTATGGTTAGCAGCCATCCAACAAGATTCCGGTTACATCGGGGTCACCTCTGTCTGGAAGCCGCACCAACGTTCTACCTTTGTAGCTTGGTCAGCTTTATATTTGATGTTTCACTTTCCTTTGTTATTCAGTAAACCTCTTTAAACTTGCTTGTCTGTTTGATATTGTACAAAGTGACATTTGCCAGCCGCTTCTCTGCAGAACTCAAATCCTACTGTTAATAAAATCATTTGATTATAGCTATTAATGTAATTATTAATCAAGTTATGTGTTAACGGAATAACGGTTATCTGCTGCACTGAGATTCTTTTACAGTAAATATTTATATCTCAATATTAATAGTTGACTAATTTTGATAACTAACAATAATAATAATTAAAGCACAGCAGGGCATTGAGGTTCGCCGTCTGGTCTCCACTTCTGCTGCCGCTAGACACCTCAGCACCCGATTGTGCCACCAGGTGTAACAGCCTCATGTTAGGCTTGTCTCGCAGCCTATCAGAAAATGCTTCAGGTTTGCTGGAGATAGGCAGAGGGGGCTCTTCTCTGTACCATTGTTTGAGGTTACAGGGAGATGGTAGGACATCGTACATAGCTCAAAGGATGAAGCTGGTCTGAAATGCTTCCATTTCCGGGAGAACTTCCTCTTCTCAGCTCCCTCCCATCTCATCCACTGCCCTTGTCTTACCTGAGAGACGGCCTTCGCACATCTTGCTGTCTGCTCTTGGTGGCGCACCTCCTCGACGACCAGTCCTCAATGCTGAGCTGGAGTGTTGCCTTGTGCCACGATGGTCCGCTTTCTCCAAGTCCAAGGCCTCCGATCCCCCGTTGCTAGTTGCCGACCATGTCTACAAGGGCTGACTTTGCCTGTGGCGTAGCTGCTGCTGGGGTCCATTTCCTCCCTGTCACAGGGGAGGGGCTGTTAGGGGAACGCATGTGCTGCAGGATTCGCTCAGTGTCATTTCCAGTCGTCCTTTGGTACACTTGAACTCCTGTGCTAGACGACACACTGGACGCTCCAGAATGCTTCTTCCAGAATGCTTCTTCCATACAAGCTTCCATACAAGTTTCTAAAGCACCTAGGGAGACCCAGCCACTGATTGGCAGATGAGCTGACCAACCTCTCCAGTTTATTAACCTTTGAGATTGGGACCTCATAGATGGTTAGAGGCCACATCAGCATTGGCAGCAGCCCAAACTGAAGACACCAGAGCTTCAATCTTTCCTTGGGAGCAAGGACTTGATGATGCTCTCAAGGCCATTGATGGTACCCATCCTAAGCTGGTCCACTGAGACGCTCGGATGATGACCTCCATGGCCATAGTGAAGGCTAACGGAGAGATGCTTCATCCTGCCATGATCCCCGTTTCCAGACGTTGCCACAATGCTGTATTTGCAGCATTATTTCAAACAATTTCTTTCAGCAATTAGCATTTGCACACATTTTCTGCAGGAGATGCATATTCTGAGCGTATAAAGCGTTAAAAGCCAGAACTGCCACGGTGTCCTCAGCAGATTTCAGGAGAAAACTGTGTCTGCCTCAAAGCCACGGTGGTGGAAACATAAGGTGCAGGGGCCCCGAAAGGGACCACTGATGATCTCTCTTTGGCCTGAATGATTCTCAAAGGAAGACAACAAAGGAAGCCAACATAACACACACACAGACATGCTTTCAGCAGTGTTTTCAAAATTTCTCTCAAAAATTAGCATTTACACACATTTTCTGCAGGGAATGCATGTTCTAGCGTTACATGTGCTTTATAAATAAAGTTTGAATTTGAGTTGTGTAGGGCCGTTATAGTTGGGGTTAGTGAAACAATCAGACGGAGTCGTGTCCAACGAGGGGCGGTTCTTACTGACCAGGCCTTGTCAATACCAGGTACAAATTCAGAATGCAGACTTGTGTTTCAGACTTGGTAGATTTAATTCCGACTCGGCATGAATGCACAGCTGGTCACGACCCCAGAACTACAGCATGTTTTCCACCCATTTTGAATTGAAAATTCACAGTTGATGGTAAACGTCATGGAAAAGGACAAAACCATTTGCAGAGATGAGGCTGGTTGTTTACATGAGCACGAGTTTACATGACTTCAGCTGTCCCATTAACAGCACCTCAAATCTCTAAAAAATGTTTGGGCAGATTTTCAAGTACTTTTGTGTCTTGACACCACCGCTTCCTCTAGTGTGTAAATACAGTCCTTAAATGTATATTGAATTCTGCCAGCATCTCTGGCAGAATTTTAATTTGACCAGCATTTCAAATATCAGTATGATGTCTCAGCATGCTTTGAAAAGGGTTTATCAGCTCACATGTGTCTGCCTTTCTAATTGAGGTTAAGGATTTCAGAAAATCGTGGTTCCTCTAAAACTGTTCTTGATCCGGCTAGATTCTCAGTATAGTTGCTGTGGGTGGAAGGAGCATCATTCCTTAAGTGTCCCATGGTCAGAGGAGGAAAAGGAATGCTGGACTTGAGTGAACACTTTGAAAACTAAAGCAGGGGAATCACTGTAGTTTCGGTTTATAGGCCAAAGGATCGATCCACGTATTTAGGCTGCGTGACAAAGCCTTTACCCTTTCCCATCTCTCTCCAGGGTGCCCCTCAACAACTGCCTGGCAAGAAAGTGAAGACCTCCTTCCAAAAGTCTGTTCCAATGAGCACCTACTTGGTATGTTTTGCAGTGCACCAGTTTGAGCATGTGGAAAGAACATCTGCCCGAGGAATTCCTGTGAGTTTACTGCCATGTGTCACAGCCAGTGTCACTACACAACAACGTTCTATCAAAAAGCACTTGAAAATTAACACACCTGTTCTGTTTTCCTCTTTCTTTGTAGTTGAGAATCTACGCACAGCCAAGTCAGTTATCAACTGCAGAGTATGCAGCCAACACAACGAAGGTCATCTTTGATTACTTTGAGGAGTACTTCAACATGACATACTCCATCTCAAAACTGGGTACATTCAAAGAACAGCAAAAATCATCTTATCAGTCCACGAAAAGGCAGCTGACTAGCTCGCTGGCCAGATGCCGTGACGTAGTCCTGGATTGTTACACGCAATCCTGATGTACAGAGCTCACACCAGTTAAATGTGTTTTCTTCTTTGTCCGAGCTTCGCTATCATACTGACAATCAGTAACTCTCTGATTAAAGAAACAATACCGCAATAAATCGCAATAAAACATTAGATAGGCAGTTCCTTATATGTGTTGTTTTGATCCAGATAAGATAGCCATTCCTGACTTTGGCACTGGTGCAATGGAGAACTGGGGCCTGATCACCTACAGGGAGACCAACTTGCTGTATGATGAGAAGGAGTCATCCTCCTACAACAAGCAGCGAGTGGCCAGCGTTATTGCCCATGAGCTGGTTCACCAGGTACCACAACTTCATCTTTGACTTTTTCTAATTGATTTGTGCAGCACGATCACTGATTCATCACTTTAGAACTTTAAAACACCAATGATAAGTTTTACAAAAGGAATGGTGGCTTATCACAAGATGCTGACACACCAGATTCCCTTGAAATGTTGTGGAGGAAATGTGACAGTGATTGAAAGGAAAAACTGATTTTGGCGGAGACTGTAACAGAGAGGATTGGAGAAGTATAAACATGAGCTGAGGGACTTGTGGTTGGACTCTGACTTTCTCTCTGGACCATCTCACTAAGGTCCGTGATTGTCACCATCAGGACCCACAGCAGTTGTGTGTTAAAATGCAGCTGACAGTTACAGCGCATGAGTAACTAGCAAACAAAGAATCTCACCTCTCTCGTTTCCTCATGTCCTCGTCTGTCCTGGCCTCGGTGATGTTGTCAGTTCAGACTACATTCTGAGTTGTGTTTCACACAGTAACAGACATTATGTGTACATAATGGGAATAGCAGCTCTGCCGTTCTACAAGGTAAAGCCTTGTAGTTATGTGTAATGGTGCTGACTGAGCTAGCAATTGTTTTATTGTCTGGTAATATCACTCTGCCCCTAAAGAGGCAATTTTAGTCACTGTAGCAGAAAGAGCCAAGCTTTACTGAAATACATGTGATTTACAGATGGATATTTACTGCTTACTACATCCTCAAACTTTATGTACAAATTTTTAAAGAAAAGGGCTTGCTAATTTGGAAAACTAACAAAATTCTGCTCTTGTCAAAAAAAAAAAGCCAAAAAAGGGTCTGTTGGGTTTCTTAAAGGTGGCAATGGGACTATTGCACCCCCTAGCCAGCCACTGAGTCGATCAAAATTATACATGAATAGAAGATTTGGACACAAAAACAAAGGAGATA
>CAAKHG010000531.1:1539-13137 GCA_901007715.1 Dactylopterus volitans
AAGTTGGGGGGGGGGGGGGTAAGGGAGTAAAGAGGAATCTCTCTCTGGACAGGTAGTTGAAATCATGACATCCAAACATGGAGCAGACTCAGCAGCATGCCTTTGCACGATGGACAAAAGAGTTCCAACTTTCCAAAAGGATGGCCAGAACACTTGACTTCAGATTACGTGACCACAGCATAACTAGCGCGCTTTGCACCTGTTCGTGGGTCACGGAAGGTGGAGCCATCCACAAAAAAAGAAGGAGATCGAGGCTCGTCAAAGGTGGGTCAGACACATCAGGGCGTGCTGAGCGGCTAAGTGGCAGCTCAGCAATGCAGTTATGATCATCTCCGTCGCCTGGAATTGGGAGCAGAGAGGCGAGCGCTGATCGCGGCGCAGCGCTTGACCGTGAGACTGGGCATGTCGAGCAATCCCGTGCGATAACGATCATCGTGCGCAATTGACAGCTCTGAAGTTTTCTGGTCTTGTGGAGTTAGTGAGACTGGATGTGGAACAAGTAGTGGGATGCCTGAGCAGCCAACAATGTCTCTGGAGGCGTTTATTGCCTTATCAGCAGCAGCCACTGCACGGAGGCAGCATGGGAGCCCCTGCAGTGACTAGATCTAACGTTGCTGAGAAATAGGCCACAAAACGGGGTTTGTCACCACGCTTTCTCTGCAGGACACGATGTCATACAGCCTTCGCGCTCGTCGACAATCTGACTGAGGAGTTTGGTTGGGTCCGGTAAGCCCAGTGTTGTTGGGGCTCTGGAGAGTTCATTTCGACTTAATGAAAGCGTTCTCGACTTCAGCAGGGCCAATTGACTTGATCATTGGCCGCCAAGCCTTTTCCGTGGACGAGTGCACTCAATGGAGCTTCAAGGTTGGAGTAGTTTGGTCTGAATGCCCTGCAATCAGAGCACCTTCCTAAAAAGGACATCAATTGCTTCTTAGAGACAAGGTTTTGCCCTTATTGGACACCACTTGGCCAAGGAACGTGACCTGTTTTTTTGACAAATTCAAGTTTGGACAGACTGGCTTTATCGTCCTCGGCCGCCTGATGCTGGAGAAGGCCGACTGTGTCCATTTTGCATTGTTCTCCCGTTGGGGAGCAGATTAAGAGGTCACTGACACACTGAATGAGCGCAGAACCAGGAGAGTGAGCACCAAAGGTTCAAGGCTTTCGCGAAGACCCATGCTCAAGATGGTGGGTGACCCAGTGTAACCCTGACAGAGACGTGTCCAGGCACAGGTCCTGTCCTTGGAACTGAAAGCACACCGGTACTGACTATCAGGGTGAACAACTGAATCGAAAACCAACAAGCATCACTTGGCAATTGTGACAAGATAGTTTGGGGATTTGGAACAGTAGGTACTCTGGCATGGACTGCCGCATTTACTGCTTGGAAGTCCTGGAAAAAAAAAACGCCATTCAGTTAGTCGGCCTCAATTGCAAATCTTCTTCACTGGGAAAATGGGTGTGCACAAACAAGACTTTGGACATGGAACAATGCTTCCAGCCTTCAGCAAAGACTCAAACACTGGTCTGATGCCATCGATAGCCCGCTGCTTGAGTGGATATCGTTGTTTTCGTGGCCTGGAGTGAAGTGATTTTGGAGTGTTCACAACTGGGCTTTTTATAAGGCAGGTTACGTGCTTGCTTTGAACACGCCCCTGATCATTTGCACTGTCCTAATGGGTGTTTCTCTTGGTAGATGAAACACGTCTCTCTGCTGACTGATGATGTGAAGGCTCGTCTCCGTTGTCTTGTTGCCATGTCGCCCTCTCAGCGATTGTGTGGGCGACGGGTGGTCACACTGCTGAGTCTGTCCTGGGGCGAGGTTACTGAGGGCCTGGACCATTGTCAGATTGGCTTTTCTGCCGGTTTTCTGCAGCTGCGTCAGCGAGACATTTTTCTGCGTGGCCTCCGTTGACACCTGACTTCGTCCAGGCGTGCTCCGTCCACACAGCTCTGTTCTATCCTCCGGAGGTTTGGTTGTAGTAAGTTCAGTAAAGCCTGCATGCGCTGGGTTTATCATGCGCTGGTGGCATCCACTCTGTTGTTTGGCTCTTTGACGCAACGACGCTTGCCGAAGATGGTGGGGGAGACGTTAATAATGCTATCTCACGGGTTCACCTGGGCCGTGTTTGCAGTTTGTGATTTGCTCATGTTCAGCTGCACCCATCACAGAAGTGACAGCCGCGGATGTACTTTCAGAGATAAGTTGCACCGAGCGCAACAGCGTTCTTAGGCTCTCCCGACAGAATCTCACAGTCCCAGTTTTGTCTTTGCCCTATGCTCCCTCCGCACAATTCATTAATTGCATGACAGCAAATGGCAGCACCCCCCTGGGTGTCATATCACAATCCACGTCTGTCTACTCCTACTGCCTGAGAGGCAACTCCTGTTTTAATGACTCCTATCCAAATTCGTATGCATGACAGCTCCTTCTCAAACTGCTCCACACTGGCTCCATTTGTAAATGGTATGTGTGCCCCTACATGGTTGGTTCTGGTTTCGCGGCCATGGTGCGTACTTGGCTCTCTCTCAAGACCGGGGTGGCATCTGTGCTTGTGTCACGCTCACTAATCACAACTACATCGTCTCTCACTCGAACCATACACGGACTACACGGGACACAAGCCACCCTTTCCCAAAACGTGACTTTGTACGGGGAACTGATGTCCCACACGATTTCAACACTGGTCGCACGGCAGTAAAGTTGCCCCGTCGCCGTTCCCCTGGGCTGGTGTAAGTAAGCTGTTGCTCTGTGCCGAAACCACCGATTACAGGCTTGGCCTCCTCACTAACCGAACTATCAACGCCACCACCGCCATCCATTTTTAACTTACTTATATGGGTTTGAGAATTATGCTCAATCATATAGTCCTAGACTGACTGACCAAGGCCTCAGGCAGTGTCTACCACATGGTTGGCCAAGCTTGGTGTATCTTTATTCTCGAAAACAATATGGACGGACACTATTGATGACGCCATCAAATGCTTGCAGGCTCTTTCCAAGTCTGAAAGTGCTGATCACGCAGAGGGGCGCGATTGGATGCTTTGGCCCCTTTAGGAAATATTGGCTTGTGACCACCGCCATATTTTGTGTAGTCCTTGTAGTTTTGCCCTTCTGCTCCTGACGTATTATCCCAATGATGAGACGATAAAACGTTGCGTTAGTTCGGTGGTCAGTCCAACTGGTGCAATACCAAACACTGTCTCAATCCGATCCGACCGCACCGCCACCTCCCCTGTCCAATCTGATTTTGTTCCCCTCGGCCATATTGCATTGATGAGGGCGGACAGAATGCCCTGTTTGCCCAGAGATGCTTATGTCTTGCAAAAAAAAAAAAAAAAAAAAAAAGTGCTTCAATTTCCATTTCAGACTCATGATGACATATCTTAAACAGTGATGGGTAATATGTTACCATTACTTCTGTTCTGATTGCTCTAGTGTGTTTTGATGCTTGTGTTGTAATGCGATTGTCTAATTTTCTGTCAGTCGATCATATGTGAACAAAGGAGGGGAGCAAGTAAGGCTAGAGCCTTACTTCTAATTTCAATAATTTTATTTTTTTTTTTTTATTCATTATTGATTTCTGCGCAGTGACAGAGAAAGACACTTAGCTATGGGAGTTAATGGCCATTTGCAACATACTGTGTGATGTCACTGAGATACCAGTTCCAATGGACTGTGTGACGTCATTGAGATAATGCTATGCGTGTGCTGGTTTTGAAGTGTCTATGGTGATGATGTCATAAAGGGTTATTTGTTGCTTTGTGCTTTGATGATGATGAGTTTGTATGTGGAGTCAAAACAGCTTCCTCATGGAACTCTTTTGCAGACTACACCATAAATGTGTTTAGAAACTGCAGTTGTAGGACAATTTCTTCCTCTCCAATGTTTCATCTCCCTCATCGGAAGCTAGACATTTCCACAACAAAAGGACAAAAAAAAAGTTTAAAAATGTGGCATACATCTGGATGTGGTCACATACACTTACTCTTATACACACATCATCCTCCCAAAGTGTATATTCATTCCCCGGCTTCCCTCTATTTCTGAATGATGTGAAAAACAATTTTGTTTTACAGTAGCGGTTTTTGTCGAGAGGGAGTGCTCAGCTCTTACCAGCCAACACACAAGGATGGAGGGAAAGGACCAAATGAAGTGAATTATTAAGACCACTGAGAGCAAAAAAAAAAAAAAAGCTCGGACATACTGATTGGAGCTTCTATTTCCCCAGACTGTGTACATATCTATGGTGCTAATGTAATTATTAATCTAACTTTGGCTTTTATGTCTAAATGCTCTGACCTGTAAACACACTCCCATCTCGAGGCATATACCTCTTCTGCTGCAGTTATTTTCCCCTGCTACATACATGACTGAGCATGTCTAAAACTGTAAAAGACGGGTGAAAACACGGATAAATGAAAAAAAAGTGAAGGAAGACAGGACGACAGATATAAAAACAGGCAGGAACACGGTTTGGAAATTGAGAACCGAGTCCTGTTAAAAACCGGGTTCCAAATTGTCCTATCTACTGGAATTCTGGCCTCTTATCACTTGCTTTTATCGATGCTGGCATGTTTATCAGACAGTCGTGCGCTGCAAAACGATGACAAGCTCATGTATCATACAAGGTGCATCAACCACAATATAATTCATCCCCGAGTCTCAAAAAGTCAGTGCGACGAGCAGACGGGTGTTGAGCATTTGCGAGCGTTTAAGGAGGACGGAGCCGGCGCTCCTCACAGCTGTGAGCACCGAAGCACAAATACTCTCTCGCTATGATACTTCTGCACCCACAGACACTGTTCAGCAGGCTCATATCATGACTTATTAAACACCACAGGAATATGCTGAAACATCGTCCTGCACAACACAGGTTTAAGTGTCAGTAATTTCAAATATTTGGCATATTAATGTGCTGCTTCACAAGGCAGCAGCACATCTGCTCCTGAAGGGGGTATATTCCATTTTACAATGAAAAAAAAAATTGGCAAATTCATGCTGTGTGCTTCCGTATGTCGGCGAGAGTCAAAAGTGACGCAATTGCGGTCACCGACCCACGTTTACGAGGTTACGTGCGGATCCCTACACTGATGTGGCAGTCTGTGTGGACTGCACATGCTCAGAACCTCACTCCAATCCAGTGGGTTTTGTTTCATACACCATAAATATTGTTTGCTACCTCTGGAAACTTGTGGAGTTCCAGCTGAAGACAAAATCACTGTATTATAGGTGTTTTACATTCTGTCTCCGATTGCTTCCGAAAGGGATCCGGATGAAGTGACCATATGTTGAGAATTTTCTCTACATGGCCGGTGCAGACGTACATGAAGCCAGGGAAACGGAGAGTGAAACCGCGCGTTCACCTTCACGAACCTTGCTATTGGCCGCAAGCAGGCTAAGCTCAAAGTCTGCAGGGACCACAATGCTGCATGGACAGCCTTAGCAGATTGATTGCTTGACTTGGAGAATCTAAATGAAAACAGCGCTGGACAAATATTCTGTCGATCCCGAAAGCCTGTGAAAGCTTACTTGTCTCCCGAACAGAAAATTGATAAGCACTCAAAAAAGAAAAAGAATAAAACAAACGAGCACGTTCATAACGGCATTGGCATTGCTAGAATCACATCGATTTGCATCCCTCGTCAAAGATTCAGGCGGACGCTGACTCACCTGTACTGTGCTGTCCAGTCGGTGATGTTGCTGTTGTTGAGAGTCCAGCGGTACTGCAGAGGCCAGCTGCCTCCAGCCAGGCAGGTCAGCACCAGTCTGTTTCCTTCCAACACCACCTGCTGCGCCGGTGCAGCCCCTCGCAGGTAGGGAGCCACCTCTGACAGACACAAAGAGACACGGACAGCCGACTATGTTATTTTTGTTATTTGGAAAAAAAAAAAAAAAAAAGAGTTGTGCACTCGTCATGCTGGAACTGAAGGGCAAATTTCCGCTGTATTCAGCCCGGCGAACATTCATTTTATGTCTTCCGCGCAAGGTCGGTGAGGACGAGGCGCTGAACTTTCATTTTACTGGAAAATAATTTGAACAAATACGAGTAATAATTGCACTGTTGATTCGTATAAAGCAGGGCTGACAATTTTTTTCAGGAATAAGCGGTATACTCCAGTTCAGTTCTACTAATGACCAACAAAATAAACATAATAATCTCCACTTCATCTCAGTCTTCCCTCCGAGCCCTCTTGGAAAAAGAGCTTGTTTTGGTTTTGCCTTAAATGATTGTTTGCTTTGTGCTGCGAGAGTGTGGTTGCCGTGGAGAATAGTATTTCGCTGCCTTGTACGCCTAATGTGGATTCTGCGTTATGGTGCGACAAAGAACTCGGAAGTACTTCTTCTCGCTCCCTGCGACCGACAGCGGAACCTCCTCACCTTTCTTACTCATGCACATGTGAGTTTACAGTCCATGACTGAGACTGAAATCGGCGGGATTTATCCGAGCGGTCTCCTGTCTGTGAGCGCACATCAACAGTGGTGAAAAGCATTATGTCTGGGGTGTATCATGGGTGTCAATTAAAGCACACGAAATAGCACTCAGAACCAGGGAAGACAATCCCGCTCACGGTCGCTTTCAAACCAAGCTGCAGCACTGCTTGGGCACAGAGCGCCGCCTTAAAATTCAGACCGTCCAGTCTCTCCGGCTCAGGTGTTCAGATGCGGCATCAAGGCCGAAGAGCCGGTCTGCGGCAACGAACTGAAGGACCCGTCGGCCTGTGTCCACCAAACAAAAATCGGCGCCTGGATGGGGGATTGTGCAGTTCAGGCGGGTAGGGGGTTGACAGTGAGATTTATTCAGCCCATCATCCATTTACACATGCAGGCACGCACGCACACACACGAGCAGTGGAAGTTGCAGGCTCATCTGCTTGCTACAGTATGTACGGACAGGTCCATAACTCTAAAGCGGAGTTTTACATTCTCTCTTTTCCTCTCTCCTCCTCCTGTCAGCTCCTCTCTCCCCTTCTTTCCTCTCCGCCATTTCACCTTCCTCGGCTCGGTCTCTCCTGCAGCCCTCTCGCTTTGTCTCCATTGCCAGTTTCCTTCCATACTCCTGATTCCCTGTGGATGTCTCAGGGCCACCTTTCCCTCCTCCTCTCTCTCTCTCTCTCTCTGGCTTCCACTGTTTCACCCTCTCTCCCCGTCGATCTTAGATTGATGGCTGTCTGCTCCATGCACGAGAGGGAAGTGTTCCATCTAAGATAGATTTACAGTATACAGGAGTGTGCATGTGTGTGAGAGAGACTGCGAGAGCGAGAGAGGGGGCAGGTGGTGTGAGAAATAGGGAGTAACAGAGTGCGTGTGTGTGTGTGTGTGTGTGTGTGTGTGTGCACGCGCGTGTGAGCGTAAGGATTTATTTGGAATATTCTACAGACTATGGCTTCCAATGCAGACTCCAATGTCATTCTGCTGACCAGATCTATAACTCACCGCTGCTCGTTCCTGTGTGCATGTGTGTGTGCGCGTGTGTGTGTGTGCGCGTGTGTGTGTGTGTATGTGTGGGAGAGCGAGATAGGGAGAGCAGCAGAGATGCAGCCTTAATAGTCCATCAAATGTGGCCCTCAATTACAGAAAGGCGACTGCATATACATGCCGCTCAAATATACAGCTGTTTGGCATCTGCTCCACTTATCTGCCTCTTCCTTCGTGTGTCAGAACTTGTGCAAGCGGCACATGGCGCACGCCTCCCCACGCCGCCCCACGCCACTCTTCATGGCCCTTAATCCTCCAGCTATAAAGGGTCCATTAGGAACCACGGATGGCAAACACCGGCTCTGAGAAGCGTAAGGTCAGCTGCCGGCGTGTTCCGCCGGCTGATGCCGTCTCCCTCTCTCCGCCTCGCCGTGCGTCTCGCTGTCACTCAATGTCAACGCGTCAGTCTCTCCGGCTCGCCGCCCTTTCCCTTCCTCCGAACCCGTCTTTCTCGCCAGCTGTGCTATTTAACCACCTGTCTGTCTATCAAAGGCCTCGGCCTCTTTTGTCCCTCCCTCCCTTATTGCCCCTCGGTCCATCTCTGTCAAAGTGTGTGGCAACTCAAGGTCTCCGGTGTTCCGTCTCTTCAGGAGGAATGCTGCCTAACAGAGAGATTGGCCTCCAAAAGTGACAGGGGGGAGTCAAGAGGCCGGCCGCGCGCTCGCGTGCACGCCAGCACACACACCCCCTCCACCCACCCCCACTCCGCCACAGCACGTGTTTGTGTGTGTGTGTGTGTGTTGTTGCTCTCGGGGCCCGTTCTTATAGAGCCGCTTAGGCAGATTCTAGGGGAGGAATTCAATTTGCTGCGGAGATGAGCGCTGTGATAGAGGGGAAAGGGAGGAGAGAGGGAAGAAAAGACGGGAGGAGAAGAGGAGCAAGGTCGGCGCTCCGGGGCTGATCGTCCACCCAAGCTCCCGCCCTCTCTCCTCTCTTCGTCTTCTCTCTGTAATTTTACAATAGATATATTTATGGTGGAAATTACTCTTGTCCTTTAGAAATTGAGCCAGTAAAGATTTTCATCGTTAAATTGCCGCATTAATGTCCCAAAATGAATCCTCGGTTTTACTGCGGTAGCTGTGTTGAGATGGGGGCGCTTTCGCCGGCTCGAGGGGGCGGCGGGAGGGGGGGAGCGGGCGACGGCGGACTTAAAAGCGATGAATATCTGTCGATCGGCTCGACTCGGACGCCATGGAAACATCGCGCTTCGGCGTAAATGTATTTGTATGTAAGAGAGCACGTGGCGCAAAGTGCAAGGGACGACTTTGGCTGAGCTGTGGAACTCACTCCAGCGCAACCTGCTTAATTATGGGAAGTGTGCGAATGTGTGTGTGTATGTGTGCGAGGTCAGATTTAGGGTCAGTCACTCTAGAAAAGTCACTTTATCTTCATAGAGCTGAACCCTACTGTGAGACAGGGCTGGCAGAATTGACTATAGACTATGAATACTGATTCTAATACTGGCCGCCTCTCTCTCTCTCTCTCTCTCTCCCTCTCTCTCTCTCTTCCCCCCTCTCCCTCTCTCTCTGTCTCTCTGTCGTTCACACACGTACACACACCGACACGCGCGCGCCGTCACCCTTCACCCTGCCATTTTGATGCGTGAGGTTGAAGGGGAGAAAAATAACAGAATCAGTCTGTTTTACTCCCAGTAATGTTTCCGCGAACAGGCAGGTAAAACTTGCATGGCTAAGCAATTTCCTCCCACTGCAGCAGCAGCAGTCTATTTGATTATGGGGTGCAAATGAGTTCTATTCCTTTTTAATCTAATAACTCTGCCTGCACTTGTTTCAACAGGCATTTAAAAACACTTAATTGGAATGACAGTATGTGAGGGGAGAGGAGGAATTACGAGTCGAGATTTTGGTGTGTTGCCACCAGCCCGTAGAGGAGGGCAGGAAAATGAGCCAATTAATGAAACAATATAAAGTGGAGGGTCTGAAAAATTAGATTTCATTTCCCCCCAATAAAGACAGACAAGTCGGGTGAAAACCCTGCTGAATGCACACAGGAGCAGCGTCATACAGTAAGTGCTTTTTTTCTACAACTGCACACCTACTGACTGATTCCAGTGATACACGTGCGGTGTCGGATCACATGCAGGAGTATCACTGAAGAAACCCTGACAACTCAGTGGACAAAAGGTGGCAGAGTCACTCTGAGAATCACGTACCGGGAATAAAAACCACCAATAAATCCCATCCAAAAAAAAAACCCCATTAACTTTGCTAATTTATGCCGCAATTTGCACGGGAAAGACAAAGAATTTGAATGAGAGAGTTGGCCGACGCCGGCTGTAAAAGCGCGGCGAGGTCTGGGGGTGAGTGACCTTCCCCGGGCCGCGGTGAATTTCAGGGTCTCTCACCTGAGTGCCGATGAACTGAAACACGAAATAACCCCCCCCCCCCATCGCGGTTCAGCACACTCTTTAACTGCCTGGCTACTGTTTTATGCCATTTCCTTGTTGGAAACAACAGGCCGCGACTGGCTCAGGTGGCGAATTACTGGAGTCAATAAACGCGGGAGAATTCAGGGCAGCAGTTTGACATGTTGGTAACACGCGTAGTCACTATCTTGCCGAGAGTTACGCAAGAAGACTGATAACACTCCCAACACCCTCTCTGTGACGCCCTATCTAGAGGGATCTTGTTGCCTTTTAAGAGATCCGGGCGAGCGGCTTCCCACTGCCACCAGTATCGTGGAGTCAGAGAAACTAACTCTCCCGGCTGCGGCTTCATATTTGATGGGGGGAAATGTGAGCGGTGCAAATAGATGTACTGGCCAAAACCCTCAAACAGTTCCTTGAGGATTTCTCACTGCGACTCTCAACATCAAACGGAGCAGACTGTGCCATAATCGGTTCAACAGGGTCGAATCAGCCGTGATGGAATAATCGCCACCGCCAGTTGTCCCCGGCGTTAAGCGACGCGGCCACCAAACAGACCGTCCTGCGTCGCACTCGTTCACGCACGCCCGTCGAGGGGCCTAAATGAGGGGGCCCCTCCGACCATAGACGATGAATTTTAAGCAGAGAAACACCTGCCGCCTTTGATGATGATGAAATCAAAGTGGCCTGGACTCTGTCAGCGGCGGCTCCCCCGCCGATCCCAACAGGACTCAGCTGAGCTACAAGATATTGACTCGGCGAGGAGCTGAACTGCTGTGGATTAGAAGTACGACTCCTGGACTTAAGACGGCGGGGAAGCTCGCGCAAGAGAACAAAATGTTTTGCTCCGTGCGGGTGTTTGATGGATGGCGGCGAGATGCTGGGCCAGGCAATGATGTAAGAGGAGAACTCTGATCGGGAGTTAAACTCGGGCTTTGCCACCACCGGCAGCCCGCGTTTTTAATTGACTGCGACGCGTCAGCGCGCGCCGAGACCCGAGCTCGCTCCTCCAGCCCTCCCCTTCCTGTCCGGACGGCCAATCACAGCTCCCACCTCCGGGGGCTCCTTCCTTGCCCGATCCAATCGTGGTTTCCCACAGACTCTGACTGACTGCTATCTCTAAAGAGGTGACAGATGACTGACTGATCCCGACGTGCTGACTGGCAGGTGTCAGAGCAGCCGACATGTTGCCAGCACCGTCATCCTGCACGCGCGCGGCCCAGCGAGCGCACGCGCGCCGGCGCACTCAGGTGGACGAACCGGACTCCATCGCCGAGCTAACTGGCTCAACGTGCTCGACTTTATTTGTGACCGTGCTCCCTCCTGGCCGCAGAGGCGGGGAGACAACGCGGTGCGAATTACGGCAGGCGCCTAACTAGCGCCGCAACACAAAGGCTGTCAAGGAGACGCGCATTCACGCGTCAGGTTGAGCCCCAAATTGCTGCTTTTTCCTGTCTGGTTCACATTAACATTCTGTTTTTGCGCGACACTGTCAGGGCAGCGATCGCAACATGCGCAATTAATGCTTAATTATATTGATTTTGGCCATTTGCCAATTTGGCCGACGCTCATTTAGCGGGAGGACGGCATGTCATCCTCTCGCTTCTCTGTAAGCAAGATATTAACCACAGTTGTGAGTGAACGGTTCTCAAATGTCAGTTTATTGCTGTCTCTGGCATTTAATAATGTCACTGTAACTGTGTGTGTGCGTGTGTGTTCGTGCATGTGTGTT
>CAAKHG010000537.1:3809-27135 GCA_901007715.1 Dactylopterus volitans
GCCCCGGGGGGGGGGGAGGGCCGGGGGGGGGGGGGGGGGGGGGGGGGGGGGGGGGGGGGGGGGGGGGGGGGGGGGGGGGGGGGGGGGGGGGGGGGGGGGGGGGGGGGGGGGGGGAGGGGAGGAGTGGAGGAGGAGTGGATGAAGATGAGTGAAGGAGGAGGAGTGGAGGAGGAGGAGTGGAGGAGGAGGAGTGGATGAAGATGAGTGAAGGAGGAGGAAGAGTGGAGGAGGAGGAAGAGTGGAGGAGGAGGAGTGGAAGAGGAGGAAGAGGAAGAGTGGAGGCTTAAACGCGGCAGGCCGACAAAAACAGGAAAATCAGACTCCACAAGCAGTGGAAAGGTGACGCGTTAAAGCACAAACACACATCAGAGGGCAGTTTTTAGCAGGAAGCCCGTCATCATCATCATCATCATCAGAGAGGGGAGGGGTCAAGCAGCACTCAGGCGACGGCGCTTCATCTGCGGCGTTCTGAGAGGCAAGTCTTTTTTTTTTACCCAGAATTCTCTCTGCCGGCTGAGCTGCTGGGCTCCCGAATCACCGCGTCAACGATCCGAATCTTCCTACTGAATCAGGAATCACGAGCCCGGATCCGACGCCGACACAGGAAGCTCCGGTGAGTCGCTGAACTCAACGAGGCGTCTCGTGAGTCTCCCGATTGATCGGCGAGACGGGAAAAGATGGCGGCTCAGTTATGAAGGACGGGAGCAAACGTGCGTCTGACGTTCACCTGCTCCGAGGATTCGGTTTGGTTTTTATCAGTTTAACTAAGCTGGTTTATGTCGTTAGCTTTCCTGTTTATGAACATTCACACATTCACTATGTATCATAATATCTCCACCTTCAATTCATCAGCATAAGTTAGGAAAATATATACATTAGCACCAGCGCTAATGAACAAAAATAAAGTTTCTTATTCATTCTAGTTGTCACTTGTATTTGTTTTCTCATCTAGTTTTTGTTAATAGACCATTTGCACAATTTTCTATCAACGTCAACATTCTGAAAAACGAGGCTGCGCTAACTGCAGGAGCAACACGGTCGCTCGCCACCTCGCGCGGCTTCATTTGAGGCTCAGCTGATCTGGTTGCAATAACAGGTCACAATCTCGAAAGCGAGGACGCGACGAAGCGTGGAGGGGTCAGGGGTCAAAGGTCGAGCGCTTCACATACCCATCAAGAGTGAAAATGTCTGGAGCCAATCAGAATGGCAGACAGTCCACAGGAAATGACACGCGAGTTCTGGCCGTGAGTGAAGCACACATTGGTTTAGCAGTTAGCCACATCAACCAATCAGCTCTCTGCATTCTTTGGCTACGTTACGATGAAGCCTGAGAGACAGCGGCGCTTCAGCTGAGGGAGGGAGGAGGTCCGGGGTCAAAGGTGAAGGACGCCGGTGGACGCGTCCGCCGTCACTGATGGAAACCTGCGCCGCTGAAACGCCGCTGAAACGGCACTTCATTCTAACACTGATCACCTGGACATGACACTCTTCATGAGCCGCCGCGCCGTCTTTGGCGAGTCACGCCCACAATGCAGCGCTGCATCATGTCCAGGGAGGGAAAATGACGAGCAGCCTGAAGGGTGTTTCATCTTTAAAGGGGGTGAAGCAGGAGGAGACAGATGAGGGCGAGGAGGACGAGGAGGAGGAGGAAGACGAGGAGGAGGAGGAGGAGGAAGAGGGCGGCGCCGAGTCTCTGATTAAACAAGAGCAGACCGGCGCCATGAAGGCGGCGGCGCGCCCGCTACGCTACAACGCGCCCGCCGCCGCTGCGCCGCGCCCGCTACGCTACAACGCGCCCGCCGCCGCTGCGCCGCCGCTCCTGCCTGCCATCTTTAGCAGCGACAGCGGAGCCACTGACGCCAGCTTTTGGTAACTTCCTGTTCCTACAGCGGCAACCAGACCGCACTACGTCGCCATCTTCCTCGCGGAGCTACAGCGCATCTCGTTGCCACGGCGACACTCGATCGACTCTTGTATAATCTTCACCTTTGAGGAGGAAAGAAGCCCGCTGGAGGCGGAAAGAGGGGGACAGGGGTTTTTAAATGAAGAGCACTTGGTCTTTACAGGCGGCGGCGCGGGCGGCGGTTTCCGTGGCGGCGGAGAAGGCGGCTACGATGGAGGCGAAGACGACGTCGGGGCTCTTGGAGGCGTCGATGGCCGCGTGCAGCCCCCTGGCGCTGTAGTAGCGCACCAGCGGGAGCGTCTGGCGGTGGTAGGCGTCCAGGCGGGAACGCAGCGTCTTCTCGTTGTCGTCGCTGCGGCGGATGAGCGGCTCGCCGGTCACCTGGTCACAGACGGGGGGAGAGAGAGCGCGTGAGGGCGGGGCAGGGGGCGGGGCCACATTTACATCCAATCAGGTACAACTTCAACACAAATCAGTTTCCTCTGAAAGTGGATCGAGCGGCAGTTGTGCGTCGCCGCCGACAACCTGTTGCATCGTAAATCCACAACAGGAAGGACTCGGCACGTTTGTTTGATCAGTACCGACGTGATTCTGCAGACTAACTCGGCCGCATCAAACACCGAGTCTTTGTTATGGGGATTCAGCACCTCGTCCATCGGGTGCGTTAGCGCGTCGCCATGGCGGCACTGCACACAGTTTAAATATGGAAAACAAAGCCCCGGCATCAGATCTGTATCTGCACATAACCAGAGTTATGTAATCAGAAGAGGAAACCAAAGCGAAAGAGAGCAAATGTGAAGAGCGGAGACGGAGACGGAGACGGAGGTCCAGCCAGGACCGCGGCTGCACCCGTCCAGGAACCCATCTGCATCTTTTAGATCTGGCCTGAATGCCAAATTTCTGATGATATATTTATGCCCCTCGCTCGGCTCCATCCGTTCGCGGCCAGCCTACGTTAGCTACCAAAGTCTCTGCACAAAGATGGCTGCCGTTGGCTCGCTGCCCATCATCAGAGGCGGCGTGACCTTCACGGCCACTTTTCAAAAAGCTTCAGTTCGGCCTGAGCCTTTTCTAACTGCAGGGAGGTTCATCTGGGGGGGCGGAGCCTAGCGTCTGCCCGCCTCTGCCGTTTGAGAACTGAATGACAGAAGCGCATTCTTCACTTTTCATGATATTGAGACGCGCAGGCGGCATCCGCCAATCAAGGCAGAGTGAGGGAACTTCGGGACGCCACAGCCTGAGAGTGAGGCGAGCCGAGATCGGAGCCGCCATCCTCTCATGAATCTGCCTGCCAGGATCAGCAGACGAGAGGGACCTTCGGTTCATCTAGACATTTCCCACAGACGTTCTGCGTCTGGGCCGGGCGATACGGCAAAAAATGTTATCGCGATATGTGTTTTCATCTCGCTGAATCTCGATTTTTATCAGGATATTTGGTTTTTGCTGATTCTGCCGGGGAGCCGCCTGATCGGAGCTTGAAGAAACGAGAGATGCATCGAAACTTTGCAATGAAAGTTCAACATCAGGTGACCAGAGAGGTTCCTGCCGTTTCCGCCCTTTTCAGCAACGTCTTCGGTTCCGGATGATATCGTGACGTCGTTCTCAAGTTCCGCATTGTTTTCACCGTCTTCAACTTCAGTTTCGCTATTTTTTTCTCTTTTTTCCAACTTCTCTCTTCAACTTCTGTTTACCTCCCGTTACAACTGTAGCCACGCCTACAAGGACAAGTGGGCGTGTCCCGCCTGCATAGCATACGGTCGCCGGCACACTCAGATATGCCGTTGTTGCGCTAACTTTTGCCATACGGCAGGTTAAAAATGCCCCGTGTTCATAACTGATCTAAAGGTCATTGCGATCCTGATTGAGGCGGTCCGACGGCCCGGCCGGCTCGGCTCAGGCGGCAGAGAAACTTCACGACAGACGTAGCGGCAGCGAGGTGAATGTGTGACGGCCGCTCGGGCGAGGCACACGCCCAGGAAAAACGGAACCAGAACAAACCCGGACCCCGTTCCACCGACTCATACGGGACATCAAGCCCGACCAACCGAGCTTGTGGAACCATTTGACGGCGACTGTCCTGCAGATGAAAACCACCTGACGGCCGATCCTGCATCTGCTGCATTCGTGTGCTTCTGCCTCTGAATCTACGCGGCGAGAAAGACGTTCTACCGCATCAGGACAAATAAACCAGACAGCAGCCGCCTCCGGTCAAACGCCGACGCCGTTTTACCAGAAAATATCATCTTGTTTCTGAAGCCCGAACATGTCGGAGCGGCCGGCAGCGAGCGGCCGGCAGCGAGCGCACGTGGGCGGCGGCGCTGCTGCAGAAGTGGCTTCTAAGTGGGCCGATAGTAAAAGTACTCACGTCATCCTTCATGGGCTGTTTGGGGGGGTTGAACTCCTCGTGGTAGGAGCGGCCGCTCGGCTGATGGATGAGCCTGCGAGGACGTGAAGGACAGGACAGGAAGCAGAGGAGGACAGACGAGGGTCAGACGGCCAGTGACTCATTCGCTACTTCATTACTCACCTCCCCCTTCCTCGTCCCACCTGCAGCTCCTGTCCTACTTGGGCGCAAAATAAGCCCCTCCCTCCTTCAGTGTAAGAAAAAAAGACCCAGCTTGCCGCCATTTCTATCATTCCGGCAGGCGGCAAAGAAAGCGGTCGTCACCGGGAAAGAGGACAAAGGCGGCGCTGCGTCTTCAAACCCCCAGAAAAGATTTCACATTTGCTCCAGTTCTGCTGTTCATTTATTCACATGTGAGAGCTCAACAGTCTCCTGGACGGCAGACGCGTTGAGGAGGTCGGCGACAGCAGTCGAGGAGCTGCAGAGCCGGCACAGCTCGCTGCTCACGTAAAAGCAGTATTTGCTGCTCAGCTGAGGCAGAAGAGCGGGAGGCATGGAGGCACCCCGACCAACAGCAGGGCGGCGCCAACTAACCCGTCACAAGGACGTTCTCCTCACTTCTTTCTTGGTTCCTCCTGCGGACCTTCTGTCAGTGAGCCAGTGGGACCATGGCGACGCCCACTGAGGTCTCCACCAGCCGCCCGAGACGCCAGAAGGCTGCAGCAGGGAGACTCGCGCGCACCCATCAGCCACTAGGTGGTGACGGAGGTGAACATCACTGCCTCACGGGCTCAGCCACTTCAGTTGTTGCAGGTGCTGCATCCAGCAGCAGCGTTCACCACCACACGGGTCACTGGCCCGGTGACCTGAGCCACGCAGTCGAGCTCGAGTTAGTGAAAAGTGTGGAACCTCCGTCCCCACACAGGGAGAGCAGATGCAGCACCGCCGCCGCCACACGCATCACCCGCAGCCTGGTCCGGCTGACGGCAGCACGAGCCGGCCCTCACACTCCACCGCTGTGACGACCTTTTCATTATCCTCTGACAAAACACACACACACACACACAGAAGACCTTCATCTCGAAAGTCGACCCAGTGACCAGCAGCAGTGCAGAACCGTGAGGAACGCCCGACTAAAGTAACAAAAGAACGTCCAGACTGAAGGTCGCGCTGCAAACAACAAAAAATAATAAAAAAAATCCCTCTGGAAGCGCCAAAATCCAGGATGGAAACATCAGATTGTTTTTGACTTTTCACAAAAACAAAGAAAACCATCTCCTGGAAGCCCAGCAGATCAACAAACTCGCCATCAGGAGGTAAGTGATAAGCCGAGTGATGAGCGGCGCCTGTGATGAGACTCGGCCGTTAAACACTCTTATTCAAGGCTGATTGGACCCGCAGCTCCTCCCATGACTGGAGTCACAATGACTGCCATAACGTTCTGCGCCCAGCGCTGGAAAGTTCAGTGTTGCTCAGCTGTTGTTTGGTTCCAATAATGAAACCGAGTTTTCACCCACGTGCACGTACACACACACACACACACACATACACACACACACACAGGCTCCTACCTGCCACAGATGCGGCGGACCAGCAGAGAGTCGTCCACCGCGAACTCGACCACAGAGTCCAGGCTCTCGTGACGTTTGTCCAGCAGGTCGTCCAGCTGGAGGAGACGCACAAAGAGGCCAGAGTCAGACACAAAACATGGCCGCCGGACGGCCGTTCCAGCACGGCGTGACGAGTCAGAGCGCCAGCAAACGGCACGACTGTGCTGCCCAGCTGCTTCTTAGTTATCATGTCTCTCGTGCGAACTTCAGCCTCATTCTGACTTGCAAACAGATGTGGTCCGAACCATCTCAGCCTGTTTGACCGTGCGGGGGAACCCGTCCAGCAGGAAGCCGTTCCTGCAGCCCGGCGTGTCCAGGTTCTTCTCGATGAGCTCCACCACCATCTCGTCGCTCACCTGCCAGCCAACAAACACACTCTCAGTGGCGGCCACGTCTCACACTCACCGTTTTACTGGACTTTACACGATAAAAACACTTTCATGACAGAGGAAAGAAAATAATCGCAAGGCCGGCGTCAGCAAACAGGAAACTTGACTCTGATAATAATGAGCCTGGTGACATTCACGGCAACACGAGAAGGCAGAAACTACTAAAGTCAGGAAAGAAGGGACCTACACAGCGCCGACGACACACACACACACACACACACACACACACACACTTACCAGTTTGCCAGCATCCATGGTCTCCTTGAGCCTCTTGCCCAGGTCGGAGCCCGACGCCACCATGGCCCTCAGCATGTCCCCGGTGGCCAGGTGGCAGACGCAGTACTTCTCTGCCAGCCGAGGAGCCTGCAGGACGTTCAGCTCACGATTGACTCAGATCACAAACCCGACATGTGCAGGAAAACGGAGGCCGTGAACTTTGAAAAGGGCTTTTAATTCTGATGAATCTGTCGTCTTGGCGAGAGGAAGCGAGTCTTCCGAGAATCGTTTTAAAAAGATGAATTTTGACCTGGGATTCACGAAGAGAGCCTCGTTTATGAAACTCATCACGTGAACCCAGTCATGTTACTTGGAAAGCAAATATAGACTTTTTGCTGTATTTTTAATGATTTTCAAATCAATCTCGGCTGCTTTTCTGTGCATTCACTCGGGCTGGCTTCATCATGATCAGTTTCGGCTTTTACATGAGCACAGTCGCCGTCGGACACACCAGCTGCAGCTGATAAGAGCAGATAAAGATGACGCGTGTAACGAAAGTGAGTTCAACTGACACACGTGCGCGGAAACTGTCCGGTAAACCCGCGAACAGGCGCCACTCGGTCCCCGATATTCATTACATGCCGATATTGCCGTTAAGCCACCTGCCGGCAGGTAAAAGCGGGTTTATTAGCATTAGCCGGCGGCTAAAGCGCAGTGACGTGACCGCGCGCTGACGCCACTGACGTCCAGGCTAACTGCTAACTGCTAACGCTAGCTAGCTAGCTAGCTCCGGTTACTCACCTGAGTCCCCTTCCCGGCTCCGGGGGGTCCGAGCAAGATGGCGCGGATCCCCTCCTGCAGGTCGGCTACTGCCTCTTTCAGCTGCGCGCTCGGAGCCATGTTTGGACCGGAACAGAACCGGGACAGAAACTTTACCAAAGTCTGTCAGTGTCGTCCTGCTGCCACTTCAGCCAAGTTGGCCAGAAAAGGACGGACTTCCGCTTCCTTTCCGTTCAAGCCCATGCACAAACCCCGCCTCTCCCGGAATACGGGATTGTGATTGGCCTACATACCGATCAATATATACTTCTATCCGCTGATTGGTGTAATTGCTTGCGACGCCTCAATTCGTAACATCCGAAAAAAGAGTTTCACGAATAAAAGATATAAAAAACCGATACAAACAAATGAAAAAGAAAAAAAAAAATCAGATTCCAAGGTTTATGTTGACTCAAAATATGATATAATCTGACGCTGCTTCCACAACAGCATCTCAGAAGATGACTCATTAAAAAAAACTTGAAAAATATTCATGAGTGAAAGCTGCAAAATGGTTAGAAATAAAAACAAAAACAAATTACAGAAGTGAACTCCAAACTTCACAATGATTAAATGCATTTCTAATTTGAAGCAAAACAGAGAATATGAATGATTCGTTTTGAGGTGGCTCAAAATATTGGTGCATCAAATTTATTCTTTTAACTTTTGTCAGATAAAAAATCTTGAAAAAAAATAAACTAAGACAAATATTCTTTCTACATGAAGCACCTTTCCATTGCTCAGCAATGTTTTTCCTCTCCGTGGAGCATGAAAGTGGCCAAATTAAACACCTTTGAGAAAGTTGCAAATATTGAGCGTAATCCCATTTGCTGATGAGCGTTGGAAGGCAGGCGAAACATGTGAAACGGGACTTTTACTGAGTCTGGCTGTTTATTTGTGACACTGAACATTACAGATAAAAAACTAAATGTCGAAATCAAATCATGAGGTGCCAATAACCGAATCAGCTGGTCTGATGCGCTTGAAAGCTCTAAAAAATGTAGATATAAAATACATTTATTTCATTTCTCTCTTTGGGTTATAGTTCTTCTGAAAACACGTGTGGTGCCTTGTGGTGTGAAATTATTTGTGATGATATTGTGATTGAACATGGAATATTCCAGCAGACATAGATCGCTTCCCATGTGACCTCCAGGATCTCTCTCACCTCTCCGACGCTCCTTGGTGGGAACTTCCTGGGTCACTTCCATCCGCTAAGGTGTGCTGGTGGTTCCTCACTCAGCCGTCTTCTGCTAATCGCCTTTTTTAGAACCTGCTCACAATGTTTGGAGTATTTATTTATTTTGCTTTCTCAGCCAAGATAAACAGAAAAGTTAAAATCTATATGTGAGATCAGAATTATTCTTAACTCCCTTACAGAAGAAACAACAGGGCTGTTCCCAACAGATGTGAACATGAGCAGCAGATTTCTGTCCACACGTCCTCCCACAATAACCTTCATCTGCGTTTTTTTACTTTGCGACACTCTAATTTTATATGATATAAAAAAAAAAACCTTGAAAACATTTTTCCAGGTAAATTCTCTCCAAGGGCGCCGAGCTGGAGCTGCTATATGGCGTCTGACAAATGTCAAGCTGCTCTTCACCTTTTATTTTCATAACCCTCCAGTTTCTTAAAGAAATGATGATGACGGCAACGTGAAACGTTAAAAGACTCAGACAGCGAAGTTATGCGTGAGAGGACCTGAAGGGGGCAGCGTTCACAGCTCTGGGAGCCACAGCAGAAGCCACTGATCTCCTCGACCCGAGTAAAATTACTACCAGAACAACATGGTTATTTAAGTATCGAGGGCGTTTCTACACGAGAGGCTGCTTCCTCTTCCTGATCTCTGAGACCCACAGGAAGTATGTGTGTGTGTGTGTGTTTCGAGCGTGCGGTGGCACTGGCAAGTGTCACTTCGGAGCCTGATGTCACAGAAAAGTGGCACCACCCCAGTCGCGGGCGAGTCGTTGTCAGGCTGCTGAAGCTTCCACACGTCTGCCAGACACGTCTGAGCGGCACGTGTGAGGAGAACGCCTCTGCTGTCGCGGAGAACATCCCTGCTGTCGCGGAGAACACCTCTGCTGTCCCGGAGAACGTCTCCTCATCGCCGTGATGGACCGCGCTGAAGGTCAGGTGGAAGGTGATTAGGAGAGTCTGTACATGCGACAGCTGCAGGTCTGTCAGTCCTGGATGGGGATGGTCCCTCATCTGGGGATGGTCCCTCATCTGGGGATGGTCCCTCATCTGGGGATGGTCCCTCATCTGGGGATGGTCCCTCATCTGGGGATGGTCCCTCATCTGGGGTTCCTCCTGATTTCCTTCTCCTTCTTTCCCTCTTAAAAGGGTTTTTTAGTGGAGTTTTGTCCTCGGTCCAATCGAGGGTCAAAGGTCAGAGGGTGTCGCTCGCTGCCGACTGAGACGGCTGCTGAGGCTCGCGAGTCTGCGCGATAACAATTAAACTGACCCGCGTGGAGTCGGGCGGCGGCGGAAGCACCTGAACGCTGGTCTGTCAGAGGCTCCTGCACGCTGGCGTCACCGAGGACATCAGAGCAGCTGCTGCAGAAATAAAAGCATGTTCAGGTGCTTCAAAGCAGACAGAAGAAACAAGCTGAAGTAGGAAAAAACAGAGAGAGAAGGTGACCTGGGGAAAAGGGTCTTAGTAAAAGGGTCTTCGTGAGGTCATCAGACAGTCACTCAGTGCGTCAGGCAGTCAGACGTCGCTCGCGTTTCCTGTGCGGTCGCGACCTTCTGCGTCTCGAGTTTGAGAAGCGCTGAGATCAGCAGATGAAGAAGGTAGGCAGCAGGGGAGGCGTCGGCGGCAACAGCGGCACTGGCGGGAGACGCGGGGACGCAGCGGCAGCGGCGGAAGCGGGGGACCTCAGCTCGAGCCGCCGTGAGACCGCCAGCAGACAGACACGACAGCCTGGCGCGACGGCCGCTCTCACGTTTCTGTCTCCCAACTATTCCCACAGGTGAAGGACAAGGGCGTGTGGCGGCGCGCAGGGGGTCAAAGGTCACGACAGAGCGAGTGGCCCTGATGGTTCTCAGCGTCGCGCTGAGCGTCGCTGTCGTGGTCGTCTACCGTCTGGGTGAGTCAGCATGATCGTGCGTTTTGTCCACCCACCCAAACGCGGCTGATCGATTGTGGACGGCTGCGCTGCACCAGTGGTAGCCGTTAGCAGCAGTGTTAGCAGCAGTGTTAGCGGTTAGCAGCAGTGTTAGCAGCAGTTAGAAGTGTTAGCAGCAGTGTTAGAAGTGTTAGCGGCAGTGTTAGCGGCAGTGTTAGCGGTTAGCAGCAATGTTAGCAGCAGTTAGAAGTGTTAGCAGCAGTGTTAGAAGTGTTAGCGGCAGTGTTAGCGGCAGTGTTAGCGGCAGTGTTAGCGGTTAGCAGCAGTGTTAGAAGTGTTAGCAGCGTTAGCAGCAGTGTTAGCGGCAGTGTTAGCAGCAGCGTTAGCGGCAGTGTTAGCAGCAGCGTTAGCGGTTAGCAGCAGTGTTAGCAGCAGTGTTAGCAGCAGTTAGAAGTGTTAGCAGCAGTGTTAGAAGTGTTAGCAGCAGCGTTAGCGGTTAGCAGCAGTGTTAGCGGCAGTGTTAGCAGCAGTGTTAGCATCAGTGTTAGCCGTCAGTGGCAAACAACCTGCTAAAACTTAAAGGGACAGGTGGCCATAAAATGAACACCCAGGTTGGGGCGAGGGACCATCTCGCCTGCATCACCATCATCCCCAGCTTCCCCATCACCACCATCAGGACGGACACTGTTTTTGCTTCAGCTTTTCACAACATGCAAACCAGCAGGAGCCTCCAGACACTGAGCGACGAGCTTGAAGCTTGGAGGAAGAACTGCACGGGTGAGTCACCAGGTGACACGTGACCATGGTTGATGACCTTCAGCTCCCCAGCTGACGTCTGGCTGGTTTCTGCTCTGATGTTCAGGCCCAAACGTGGTGGAGACCTCCTGCCAGCAGCATCCGAAAGTCGAAGGTTGGGAGCTTCATGGAGACAAGTGCTACCACTTCTTCAGCAATCGCTCCTCCTGGGAGGAGAGCCGACGATTCTGCCAGTGTCAAGGAGGAGACCTGGTGAAGGTGGACAGCAGGGAGAAGCAGGTTCTACACACACACACACACACACACACACACACACACACCTGCTGCCCAGTTTCTCCTATCTCCTGGTTCTCATGGTTTCTTCTTGATTCGTCCATCAGCTCTTTGTGGACGCTGTTTTGAATGAAGCTGTGATCATAACTGCTCTTGAAGGCCCTCTGACGGCGGCGGAATGAGGGCGTCCTTATTTGCAACAGTTCCCTGTGAAACCTTGATATTACTATGCTATGCTATGCTAATGCTAACGCTAAAACACGTGTAGCAGCCGGCGTAGCACCCGTAGCTACATGAAGACCAGGACCAGCCAGAAGCTTAAGACCTGAATCAAACCCTTCTCAGCTTTTCCTGGGCATCAGACTGAGAGAGAAGATGGAATATTCTGACGACAAGTTCTGGATCGGACTCAGCGACTCGCAGGAGGAGGGATCCTGGTTCTGGGCGAGAAACAAGTGCAGATCGGATCTTACGCGTGCGTCTGAAGTCCAGGTCACATGGGGGTTCTCAGGTCCACCATCCGAGACCGAGAGCAGGACTTCACAGAAACGGAGAGGTGGACTTTAATCATGCTTCACGTGTCGTGGGTTGTTTGTGTCGTTTCATGTCCAGAGACGCCGCGCTGGCATCTGTGCAGTTCGACAAATAAAATCAAATTATGTCTCAACAGCATTTTTATCTCATGAAGGCTGCATCACTGTGTGTGTGTGTGTGTGTGTGTGTGTGTGTGTGTGTGTGTGTGTGTGAAATCGGTTTCATTATTGGAACCACATAACAGCTGAGCAACACTGAACGTTATGGCAGTCATTGTGACTCCAGTCATGGGAGGAGCTGCAGTTCCAATCAGCCTTGAAGAAGAGTGTTTAACGGCCGAGTCTCATCGCAGGCGCCGCTCATCGAGTCCAGATGGCGAGCTCGGCCGCACCGATTATCGGCTCGGCAGAAATCACAGAATCGGATGCTTCCATGTTGGATTTTGGCCACCTCCATATTGCAGGTTTTTTTTGTCACGAATTTCAGTCTGGACGTTCTTGGGTCACTCGAGAGGGACCTTCCTCACGGTTCTGCACCGCCATGCGGAGGGTCTCGTGTGTGTGTGTGTGTGTGTGTGTGTGTGACTGTCACTAACCCTGATGTCCGGTGGGGACATGCTGGTGTCTGCAAACTCCTCCACTTTAACCAGTCACGCTGAACCACCATCTGCGCTTCAGAGGTTTACGACGGTTCTGTCACGTCGACTGGACGTTTGCTCCCGCCGACCGGCCGCCTGACAAGCGCGTCTCTCCGAACGGCCGCAGACTTTGCTGGTGAAACCGCGCCGAAGCGCGGCGCCGCTAGCATGGCCACACTAGCGTGTGGCTACAGGCCGCTGGCAGGCCGACGAGAGCGCGCTGCAGCAGCCGCTAGCAGGTCTTTCGATGCTTTTGCCGCAGATTCCCGTAAATCTTGGCGGCGCCGCTTCACTATCACGCCGGCGTCCATCTGCCTCCGCTCACGCGTCCCCGCGCGGCGATGACGTTTCGTTTTGTGCGAGGGGGCGGAGCTTCCATCCAATCCACGAGTGCAACGTCGGCGACTGGAGGAACGGGACCGGCGCGCTTTGCAAAAACACGCACCTCGCGTTTCCATGACGACGGCTGGGCCTCCATGTTCAGGACCCGCGTGACGCGACGCGACACAGACGCGCTTCAGCAACCACCAGCGTTTAGATGTATTTTAATGTTTTTCTTAAAAAAAGGAACAGACAATAGAAAATACTGAGAACCTTATTGACAGAACCCGACCCGGCAGACTGGGCTTCTACCAGCAGAACACGGGAGGTTCTGCTCCCCCAGGTCACACCAGGCCATAATTACCACCACACCCGGAAACTGCCCGTCTCAGGGAGCTCCCTCACCCAGCCAGCAGCGCCCACAGGGACGGGCGGGCTCGGCCCGGATGGAGATCCGTCTCTACTGGAGGTCCACGGATGTCGGTCGGATCCGTTTCGACACCAGAAAAGGAACCAGGTCGTTTTAAACCCGTCAAAGTAGGATTATCCAATAAATGTCAAACACAGACATGAATCAGCAGCTTAATGTGTCGATCATCTGCCCGTTCGGCCCGTCCATGCTGGAGATGCCTGAGGAGCATCAGTCCGCCCTCACGTTATCACCTGGAATAACAAGGTCTCCTGGGAACTCCAGGGACGGTCTGTGATTTCCGTGAGCGACGCTGTGCTGAAGCCGTGCGAGTGAATCATCCACAGCGCAGGAAGCCACCGGGGCCGAGAGCCTCCATCCCTCCATCCGACAACAACGTTCCCCCTAGAACACATGACAGGGAGCTGATCTGACAGGACGTTGAGGAGTCATCAGACACGGGAGGAGATGAACCACACCGTCCACGAGAAGCAGCCACCTGGCGGCAGCCGACGGACAAGCTGAGCTGATCCCATCTGGAGCTCCAGCGACGCCACCAGCGCGTCTGAGGATCTTTAAGTCTGGATCAGCGAGTGGTTGAGGAGGTCCGACTGAGAGGTTTCATCTGGTTGTGGGTGCTGGGATCAAACATCTACACACATTTACACCACCGCCGCCGCTGCCGCCATGATGGAAGCCGCTTTGATAATCTCAGCGCTCTTCGTCATTCCGAATCCTCCTCGCCGGCTATAAACGGCGGATCGTCCGCCGCCCACGGCTCCGCCCCTTCCGCCGTCTTCGCCTTGATGTGCAGCTCTCGGACCGTGAGGATCCGCGTCAGCATGGCCTCCATGGTGCCGTCGTCCAGCGGCGTGGAGGAGAACCACAGCGGGCTGTTGGGCACGCAGCAGCGCTCCGGGTGAAGGTAGAACAGGTTGGTGCGCTGCTTGACCGACTCCGAGCTGAGCGGGAGACAGCGGAGCGTCAGTGTCACGCCGCCGGGCGAGCCGCCGACACACACACGCCGCACACACCGTACTCGACACACACACCATACGCGCCCCACACACCGTACTCGACACACACACACCATACGCGCCCCACACACCGTACTCGACACATACACGCCGCACACACCGTACTCGACACACACACCGTACACGCCGCACACACCGTACTCGACACACACACCGTACACGCCGCACACACCATACGCGCCCCACACACCGTACATGCACCAAACACGCCACACACACCATAGCCACCGCACGCGCCACATACCGTACACCCCCACATACCGTACATCCCCACACACCGTACACCCCCACACACCGTATACGCCACACACACTGTACACCCCACACACACACACCGTACACGCACCAAACACGCCACACACACCATAGCCACCGCACACGCCACATACCGTACACCCCCACACACCGTACACCCCCACACACCGTATACGCCACACACACTGTACACCCCACACACACACCGTACACTCCATACACACACCGTACACACTGTACATACTGCACACGCCGCACCAGTGTCAGGTTAGACCACCCAGAAAAGCTGTGCGATCATGTGTGATCATCTGCCTTCGACATCAGTCAGGGTTTCAAAAACAGGCGAGTTTGGTGCTTTGGATGGGAGCTGCTGATCTGGACCACTCAGCTCATCCACAGCAAAATGACTAGGCAAGAACGGAGGTTCTGCCCGGGAGGTCGTGTTGCTGGTAACCAGCGTCTGGACCCGGCAGCAGCGCGTGACTGCAGCGTTTGAGGGTGCCTGAGGGTCGGGAGGTCACCGTGTGGTCACCATGTGGACACCGTGAGGTCACTGTGAGGTCACCGTGAGGACACTGTGAGGTCACCGTGAGGACACTGTGAGGTCACCATGCTGGTAGCAGCAAACTCACGGAACCCGGTGATGGAGACGTCTGCAGCAGACGCTCCAGATGAAAGAAGACTACTCTGAGTAAGACGTAAAAAAAACCCATAGTAGTTTTTCTTAAAGCTCTACGCAGCGTTAGCATAATGTGGGTGAAGTGGGCGGGGACCCGAGCCTGGATAAACCCTGAAAAACAAAACCGAAAACTATCTGCAGGGATGGATTCCAACAGGATTTATAGTGAAGCCAAATGACATCTAGCAAACACCCAGAGATATTTGGGAGTGTGCGAGCTAACACGCTAATTAGCTGGCTAGCTAGTAGCCGGCTACGTACCATTTGGAGAGGTAGAACTCGTAGAGTCTGACTGGACAGCGGAGCGGGTTCTCCGTGTTCTCCATCATCTCCAGGATTTCCTCTTTACTTTCCTCTTCTTTACGCTTCTTTGCTGGAACTGGATCTGGATCTTAAAACACACACACACACACGTTTTTTCATGAGTTCTGGACTGCATGGTTGCTCAAACAGACGCGGCTGCCTCGCCGCCGTCCTCGTGGACTCTGACGTCTCCTCGCTGGTCTGAGGGCGACTGCTACACGGTGAGGATCCATTTGGTGCCTATAAACCCGCGTGAGCGTGTGCTGGTAGAATTTGTATACACAGACGGATACTGCCAGCATGGCCCAATCACGTTAGTGGGCTGCATGCAGGTGAACAGTCACCGCAGGGGAGAGCGAAAGACCAGATGACCACAATGCATTCTGGGAGTCCTCCAGCTGCTGTCAGTGAGTTAGCTCTTTCGTGAAAGTGCTTTCACTCGTTCCTGGGGAGTCCGTCCGTAGGCGTCGAGGTTTCGACGAGCGAGCGGAGGCGAAGGTCTAAACGTGGACACCTGCTGGACGGCGGGTTTTTTTAGGTGTGTATCAAAGTAGAAGTTATTAAATGGTACCTGACTCCGCCTCGCTTATGGAAATGGGCGGGTAAAAGCGCAGGAAGGTGGTCTTGGTGTTGTTCTGGTTGGTTTTGGTGCAGCGCATGACGTGGGCGAAGGACAGCTGGCGATGCTGCTCCAACGTGGTGAAGCCGAAGTACTTGCAGCAGAAGAAGAGCAGGGTGTTGAGGAGGACGATGGGCGAGTACGCCCCCAGCTGCTTGCAGTCCCACAGGAACTCCTCCTCCACGCGGGAATGGACGTAACCTGCATGAGGAGGCGAGATGGCGCCGGGGAGCGCGTCACAAACGTGGTTAACGGTCAGGCCGGGCGACCGGCTCAATGAAACCAGTGGAGGCCAGCGGACTCACCGCTGGCTGTGACCGAGGGTTTGAAGCTTTTCAGCATGCTGGTGAACTCGGTGGAGAACTTGTTGTAGAAACGGTCCATGAAAATGTTCTCCACACGGCCGTTCTCAAACAGGTGCTACGGAAGGAAAAGAGAGCTGCACTGAGTCGTCGGTCGGCATCGATTCCATTTCCGTAGTTTTACTGGTGCGAGGCGTCGCGACACTAGAAGCTCCAACGGCACACGGAAGCCCAGGAAAATACTCGCCACCATTTTCACGACTGTGGGTCCTGGTACTGGTCTGATACTTTACCAACATCGTTACAGACGAGCACCACTGGTGCCTGCCGGGCTCCCACATGAACGTTCGTCGTCTTATTATTAGCCATTAGCTAACGTGGCTATCTGCTAATCATTAGCAGATAGCCGTTTAATGGCTAAATTAAATGGCTAAACGGCCAACGTCATCCGCCATGTTTGTTTGTGCTGAAGTCACGTTTGACCGCGCAAGATTCAGAGTTTTGAGTTTTGGTGAGTGTGTTGGTCCTGCCCACTGCGTGTGCGCGCACACACACACACACACACACACACACACACACACACACACACACACACCAAGAGCTAAACGGTAATAAATCCATCATTATTTCTCCTCGTGTGTGTGCATGCGTGCGCAGTCTTAGCTGTATGTCGAGGTTTGGCCAAGCTCAGGCGCTGCCTGTGATTTACAGGCGTTTGACTCTGGTGCGTGTAACATGTACGTGTTCTGTGTGTGTGTGTGTGTGTGTGTGTGTGTGTGTGTGTGTGTGTGTCTTGCCTGCTGGATGCCCAGGCAGAGGTAGAAGAGGCTGTCGGGCGAGTACGGCTCACCGCCGGGCCGCTTCACCTCAGTGATGAAGCAGCAGAGGCCGTAGCTGAGCTCGGCGGTGGTGCAGCGGAGGACGTCCTCCCTCAGCTCCATGGGGCGGGCTGAGGTCAGAGGTCAGAGGTGTCAGACACAAGGACATGTCCATGCGGTCGTCACAAAAACCAGAAGAAAGATACAGAGCGTAACAGGGACCGGCGAGATCAATGATCAATAATCAGTCGGTGAGAATTTCCATCACTTGAAAGTACGACGATCTGATTCATATCAACGAGGTCGTGTCGCGTTTGTGTCTCGAATCGCTGCAAAGAATTTAACTGCATGGCAGCAACCAGACGGGGGCGGAGCTACGTTCAGTGGACAGAAAAATCTGAACACGGAAACGGAGAGTAAAGGTGAAGCAGCTGGCATCCAATCAGAGCAGCTGTACGTGCTGGTCACCATGGCGCCACGGTGACGGCGTCTGGCCTGACCCGCCCCCTCCACAACAAGCATGTGCAGACCGGCGTGACTTAAGCGTCTCAGTCACGCTGCTGTTTGACATCAGGATCCGTTGAAGGTCCATTCCAGGAAAATTATTACGATTAGCATTTTGGAATTATAACTAAAAGAGGCTCAATGATGAGTGCGGTGATGTTGGCTTGTTCATTGGAGGTCAGAGGTCGTGCTCTACTGCCCTTACCCACCGGTCAGGAGCTCCCAGACCGGCGTCTTTACGCTCAGGTAGGTGAGACGCGTTCAGGGCCCTCGGGTGATCAGGCCGTCTCCAGCTCGCTGAGCGTGAGACTACTTGCACCAACCAGCTGCAGTGCGGTCGTCACTTTAAAGGGGCGGATGTCCATGCAGTCGCTCACTTTACATCATACGTATTTTCAACGAGTTGACATTATTTTGTTGAAATCTGTTTCCACTTTGACATTTTATGACAACTGCTGTGATAAAAGCCGAATGATATGGATGGACTGAGGTTTGTAGTTGAGCCGTGTGTGTGCTCACTGGCCTCCACCTCGCGTGTTACACTCATCATGGGGGGCTTTGAATGCACCACGCGGTCGGCTCGGCTCGGCCCGGTCCAGACTCACATCCAAAGCGCGGCTTCTCCAGGTTTGGCTGCGTTTGCCTCCACTGGATCCAGCGCCTCCAGGCCTCCACGCCGTACTCGCTCTTCAGCTTCGGTGCCTCTGTGAAGACGTTTTTGTGGGCGGAGCCTTTCTGGGACGACGCTTCAGCCGCCTTCGTCTGCCGCTGCGACTTACGACCCTGACGTCAAACGAAGAGACGCAGAGAGATGAAGCTGCATCGGGGACGGATGATCAGCCGCGCGTGTCAAACATCTCACCAGGCTTTGAGCCGGTACATTTAGGAGACAGCTGTTACAATCAGACGTTACGCGTCTCCTCGATGTTCTCACTCGTTTCCTGCAACAGAGCAGCGGTGACGTCTGAGTAGTAAATGGGGCTCGAGACGGAGGTGCACATGGTAGCTGTGGACACTAGGTGGCAGCAGAGTGCTTAAGCTTCATTGAGTTACATTGTTCCCCGTTTGCAGGGACTGATGCAAATATCGAGCTGAGAAATATCACAGCCAGAACCAAGAGAATGTTTTTTAAAGTATCTGCATAAGAAGAATCATCTGGCCCGGTCACGCACGCCACCTGCTGGTTATCAATGCACACTGCGCCGACAGGCCAGCACTCACCCGCTTGTCTCTGGCTTTCCTGTGAGCTTGCCGTCGTCGCGAGCCGCCAGACGGCGGACTTGGCGGCTGCTGGCATCGCTCCCTCAGACGCACCATCTTCTCCAGGGTTTCTGGCAACGACAACAAACGTTTGACCTGCAGCGGGTTCGCGTGGCCGCTGACGTCACTCAGGGCGAAACTGTCTGCCACACACTCTTAAACCCGTGAATGACAGGTTCCCTCCCTCACCGATGGAGAAGTCAGCCTCCACGTCCATAGGAGGCGGAGCTGTGGGTGGGGCCTCAGAGCAAGCTGCACTGGGCGTGCCCGATGGGGCGTCAGGGGCTGGGTGGAGCTTTTCAGCGGCGTGCGGTCGACCTGGCGACCTGGCACCTCCGTCGGAGGAGGGCTCCTCCCAAGTGTTGAGGAAACTGGCCAGGTCGTCGGTGTCCAGCTCGTCGCTGTAGTTACTGACGCGGTCTGAGGAGCATAGCAGGACGTCACCACACCTTTACACATCAAAAACATTTGACCCGAGGGCTGATGGAGTGGAAAGGTCACACATCTCATGGACGTCATTACATTTTACACGCTCGGTCTGTACAGGAATGATCCAATCACTTGTTTGCTTGTATCGAGACGAGATGGACACGTTATTAGACAGTTTCTTCGATGATTCACAATATTAAAGAAATGTGGAATTTTAAACACCCGGTGAGACACAGCCATTATCTAGTAATAATAATAATAATAATAATGATATATATACAGCTTGTTAGTAGTCGATATGAACGTTGATGAACACATTTTTTTAGTTTCTTTTTGGCCACTAATTCAGTTTTCCTCTTTCATGCACAGCAACACTAGCGGCCGTTAGCTTTCCAGTGATTCCAGTGATGAGCAGGAGCAGGAAGCAGCTTCCTGCTCCTGCTCATCTGCCTCTCCTACCATCAGGAGCCGCTTGTTCCGGTCTCGCTGGCTCCTTGTCCACCGCCTTGTCCTTCGGCTGCTCGTCCTTGTTGCTCGTCTCCGACTGCTCCGCCACCATCTCCGCCATCAGGATGAGCTCGGCCTCGAAGGGGTCGGACGGGATCTTCTGCTTGATCTCCTGGATGGTCTCCACGATGCGCTCGGCACTGTTCATGGTCACGGGGAGGAACATGGGCACGGGCAGCTGGGAGAAACACATCCAGAGTCTGACTTTAAACATCTTCACACGGACCCAGTGATGCGTGATAGACCTCTTTCATTTGTAAAAACCGGATTATTAAAAGGACATGACACCCTAAACCTCCCCACGCCAAACAATTTGCTCACAAGACTCAACAAATTCGGCTCTTAAATTTCTCCATCAACCTTATTAACATTGAGATGACGTTTATCATGTGTGAAATAGGCGGTAAACGGCACGGCGGGAGCTTTTCTGCTTTGGATCTACAGTGAACCAACGACTGACTCGGGAAAACCACCAGCAGCATGACAGGACGTCGATGGCGAGCATGCAGCGGTCATAATGTTACGGCTGATCGGTCTATGTAGACAAGGGGACAGCAATTTCGAACATAATGAGCTGATAGCTTTAAGAAAGAAAAGAAGCCATATCAAAGCTAATTATCTCTTGAAGTGCTCTGCGAATCCGAGTCTGGAGGCGGCATCAGCGCCGACGCACCGGTAAGGGCAGGCCCAGAGGTTTGGGGGTACACTGGCTGTACATGCTCATGGGCACAGGAATGTACACGGGCACGGGGACAGGAAGGACCAGGACTTTAGGCAGGAAGTCATCTGGAAGAAAAGAAAATACACCTGTCAACAACTGTCTGAATATCACTTTAAAAGTACCAGCACAGGCGGAGGCCTTGGAACCGGAAGCTGCAGGATCGCCATGCTGCTGCCGACATTCAGAGAGGGAAGGTCAGAGTAGTCCAATTACTTTTGAAACTGGGTATCAACTGCAACTCAAAAAAAACCCATGTCTGCTCTGCACTCTGGTGCGTAACAGCAGCTGGAGCAGCCACATCTGGAGCAGCCACATCTGGAGCAGCCACATCTGGAGCTTCCACAGCGCGATCTCTGAAACACATTCCTCAGTGTGGATGATCGACACCTCTATCGACCCGTCAGCAGTCCCTAAATCCACATCTACAACGCCGTTTATCGACCGTAAGCTGGCAAACACGGCGTGTTAGAGGAACCGGGCGCTGCCGCGTGTACACAAGACACCTGATGGGAGGACGGAACCAACACTTATGCAATAGAAAACCATCTACAGTATGATCACAACCCATAAGGGTGCAAAGTGGATTTACTTGTGCGGCCGTAACCTGAGGCCTCTTTCACATGACGCAAGGTTTGTACCGTTAGCATGAAAGCGGTGTACCCGCGAGTGTCACCTTGGTGTTTCAGGTGTGTGCCCACTCATGCTGGGTGGTGGGAGTTATTTTTCGGTTTTGTAGAGACAGTTGGGCTTCTTCCGGTCGAGTGTGTAGGCTACAAACACGGTCAGCACGCCTTCGTACGGTGCTTGTGGAGATGAAGCTGGTACCGTTTTTATCTGCTTCAGTCGCGTTCGCTGCTGTTTCCTACTGCAGCAAACGGACGAAGCTGTTATGTTAAAGTCTGGTTAGCTTTTTTTTTTTTCCTTCTTCTTCCCAATTTGAAAACCTCTCCTCTTCCATGAGGAAAGTCCTCTGATTGGCTGGCTGCCCTGACGCGGTATCGTCACACTCAGCCAAGCTCGGAGGACACGGAACCACGTTACTGTCAGACTGACACGTTTGTCCCTTGTTGCCTGGGTCTTGTTGCTAGGTGTCAACAGCATGCTGGAGTGGCGTTGGGACACACCCACGCCAGCTGGTTACCCACGGCAACTGCATCCCACCTGATAGCACCAAATGAGTACATGGCCAAAATAAGGCCTACTAAATAATGGGAACTCATGAAAGGCTCATTATTTTAGGTGAAAATACTGCCTTACTATGATAATCATCATCAAAGATGAGAAGTTGAAAAAGAATGAACTATTACACGGGTGTTGAATGTGTGGAAAAAAATAATCCCCATGGAAAAGAGAAGGAATAACCGACTTCATGGGCTGCAGCGTGTGGAGATGATGGTCAAGCATGGAGACGCCATGGAGGCAGCAGGTCTCGCGTCGGCTGTACCTGTCTGTGCCTCCACGTCGGCTGTCTGGGTTTTACAGGAGACCCCCTTATTCTGCACCAGTGGTCTGCAGAGCAGGGCCTTGTTCTTCAGGATTTTGGGGGCAGGAGGAGGAGCAGGGGGAGGAGGAGGATGCGTCTTCACTGCGTCTGCATGAATGCTGAACTGAAGGTCAAGCAGACAACCACAACATCAGAATCAGTCACCTTCAAACTGACAGACGATAACATGCTCAGAGCAGCTTCAGCAGAGATCCACATGTCGCCATCTGAGCGGCGCTCCTTCATTTTCTGTGTGTGTGTGTGTGTGTGTGTGTGTGTGTGAGAGAGAGCGAGAGACATCTTAAATCTCTCTGCATGTATTCAGAGTCCCGCAACTCAACCTTGGCGCGGGCGTCATTCAGAGGTGAATCCGCTCCGTCTTTCCTTCACCTTAATGTGATGTTTACAATTAATACTATTTACAATTATCTGCCTCTTCATGCAACACGCGTGACCTATCTGATCAAAGAAGAGATTTCTGAACAGTTATAAATGCCACATCAGATGTCTTAGAACACTGGTCTTCAAAATCCAAGTGTCATGTCACATCACTTGCAGTAAGAAATCTCATCTGTCTGGACCCGTTTGTGTCAGCTCTCCTCTGGCCTGTCTCATGTCTGCATCCACATGCCATCTCATTCTAGCAGATAATTGTATAGAATAAACATTAACTTACACGTCCAGAGGTCTTTGACTGAAGATCAGGGGCGGTGCCTGTGGAGAAAACCACCATCAACACTTTTCACTCGCTTTAAAATTACAGTAAATAGGTGTGTGTGTGTGTGTGTGTGTGTGTGTGTGTGTGTTAGGGGTGGGAGAAAAAAAATGGATTCCTAGACGCATCGCGGTCCGGACGATTCCGAATCGATCCACAAATTTTAAATGCTAATTGATGCATGCTCTTGACGGAACTCTGCAGTGTGGAAGTGCGGCGCCCGGACGGTCGATGGCGCCACACAGAGACACAAGATGGCGGAGTCTGAAATGAGGGCGGCGCCCTCTGCAGGAGAAGCTGGCGTATGGAAGCACTCGGGCTTCTGTGGAGTTGGAGGGCAAAAGTATCAGGACACGAGCCACAACATGACAGTTGAGGTCAAACTCAGCTCAGATATGATGAAACTCCACAA
>CAAKHG010000546.1:5378-19514 GCA_901007715.1 Dactylopterus volitans
GTTTAAAACCATCAGAAGTGACCAGAAGAGTTACTTGTGCTTGTGAGTGTTCCTTGTTGTTGGGCCCTGGTCCACACAAAATGGAGGACAAGACTGCATAGCTTCCTTTGCTTAATGCACACACACACACACACACACACACACACACACACACACACACACACACACACACACACACACAAACGCACACACACTTTCTTTTGTAGCTTGGTTATATTTATGTTTGTTGTTTCACTTTCTTTTGATGTTCAATAAACTTCTTTAAACTTGCTTGTACAAAGTGAAATTCCCCAGCCTCCTCTCTACAAGAACTCCAAATCCTTCAGCTGTGCTACTGTAATAATAAATCAAGTTATCTATTAAATGAATAACTTTCTTGAAACTGATTTGCAAGATTGGTTATGGATTTAATGTAAAATCAAATCTTATTATTCTTTTATTGTAAACATTAATATCATAATATTATTGGTTATCAAAATTAGTAAACAATTAATAACTTTAAGCACAACATTTGTGAGGCCTGTGTGCAAGGCCTATGATATCAACACTGCCCGACAGTGTGCGCTCAAAAAATGGTGCCCCGTTTGAGGCCAACACTTGTTAATTTCACGTGGTGAAGGAGAACATACAATTCCTTTATTCTGTGTGAAAATGACCTCCAAACCTCATAGGAATGTGGCACACGGAGGGGGGCAGATAATAGTATGATATAATATAGCTAATTACCTTTATGATTTTGATCAGAAACCAGCAAGTTAGGAAATTAATAAATGGATTACCAGTTGCCAACAACGCCACCCCAGGAATTCCACCTGGAGAATATGTTAGCCCTCTACACAATGGTTAAGGCACACAGGTTTGGTTACTAATGAGAGCTTGAGACTGGGTCCAGTGTACCAAATCAATTCAATTTATTTAACATTATTTTTAATACAAAGGTTCTTTAAAATATTTATACACACTCTTACACACCATATGTTAACTCAATAGATAAAAATGGTTGTACACACACACACACACACACTAAGATAACCCCCCCCCCAAAATACCCAAAGAAGGAGCAAATAACTAAATTAATTGGAAATCAGGGTTAAATTAATTCTACCCCTATAACCTAATCAAACCAAATAATTGCAAACAAAAGAAAACGGTCAAACAACCCACAGCAAAGAAACCAAACTAAAAAGTTTGTAAGTTTATCAGAACTGATAAACCCCAAATAAACATGCAAAGCCAAACAAAACAAACGTTGGATAACGAAACAAAATAATCAAACCCAAATAAACATGCAAAGCAAACCAAACGTTAGATAAACAAATAATCAAACCCAAATAAAAATGAAAAGCAAACCAAACATTAGATAAAGAAACAAATAATCAAACCCAAATAAACATGCAAAGCAGACCAAACCTTAGATAAAGTAACGAATAATCAAACCCAAATAAACATGCAAAGCAAACATTAGATAAAGAAAACAAAAATCATGTTATCACTAAAAGAAATCAGTCCATCCATTTAAGTTCTTGATATGTATACCGTATCGCCCAGGGTAAGAACAGCAGCTACCTTATGTGCCAGCGACAGCACAGAAGCGATGTAGAGTTTGTGCAGCTACGAGGCACCAAGCAGCAGCACAAACAGCAAAGGCAAAACAGTAGCCGGCCGACAGAAGAATGCGTGTTGGTTCAGGCAGGGACGACCGCACACGCGTTAACCCATCAGGTGATGAATGAACATCACAGAAGGTGAGGAAGAGGAGTACTAGGCGCGCCAGCAGCGCGATTACAATCACGGCAGATCAGCTGATCTCTGCCACAGCTGATTATCCCGCTGCAGCATGCAGGATACGTTACTGGGGAAGAGAAACAACGCCCAGAAACCGATTCAGATGAGGGAAGCTCCGGGCACAGGAACTGTATGAAGAAAAATACCAATGTTGAGGATAACTGCACAGCTTTAGAAAAGCGCAAGAAACACGCAGCAACAGCAACAGCAACATACCCAAGCGGAGCGGCCCAGTGGTGAGGCGATCAGGTGAGGTGACCAGGTGAAGGTGGGGCAACCGGAAGCGCCAAGGCAAAAAGGCTCTCGGTACGCAACCACCCGCTTTTATAGACAGCACCCCAGCATAGATAGGCTGAGAAGGCTACCCTAATTAAGGCATCAGATGGCTACAGTCCATACTGCCACACTGATATTAAAATTCGGTCAAGGAGGGTATTACAACCAGGCTAAAGAGCTCTTCAATCAGCTGATCCCTGTGGTCAGAAAATGCAATCCCTCCTTCGACGCTTCTTTCAACAACGTGACTAAAGGCCTTGACATCAAAGGTGACGGTCAATTTAAAATCAGGGCCTACCCCCCTCTGCCATACATGCTGGGATTAAAAGCCAACGAATGGTGGAATTTGTCAAACCGCACGACTCCTTACCCCTGCAATTTCAGCGCCGGACTGTATAACCTGTTTCTATACACAGACGTTGTTCAGTATCAGCAGGTCGGTGACAGCTACTCACCGTTGCTGTGCATAGTGAATGTGAAAGGCGATTTTGGAGACATGATGAGTCGTAGATATAATACGGTGCATTACCTGCCCGTATCGAAAAATTAGATCAAAACCATCTGCGTTGAAATTAAAACAGACCACAACAGACCTTTGGACTTTGTTTACGGGAAAACCATAGTCAGCTACAATGAAGGTCAAATGGGAGGGGCGGTACCGGGTTTTAATGGAGTGCCGATGATGTACGGAAGAGGCATAGGATCTATCTTCTCAAAATTGTTCCGCTTCGTCTCTTCTCTATTGAAGCCGGGTTTCGCCATTGCAAAACCTCATCTTAAAACAGCTGTCACCAACATTGCCGCTGACGCGGTCAAACAGCAACAGCAAGGAAACACCCACTGGGCGAACGAAATGTTTCTGCTTCTTCAAAAAAGCGCAGGGTATCGAAAAAAAGGCAAATCAGTCAAAGGCGCAGGTGCGAAGAGAAGGAGCTCTGCACGGAGCTCAGATATATTTTGATCGCAAGAAGAAAAACAAAATATGGTTCAGCATCAGAAATCGTCCGAGTGCAGCCTGGCGGAGCTGGATCTTTTTTCCACCCCTATGACGCAGTTATCTGTAGAAGATAAAAAATATCAAGAATATCAACCCCTCTCAGCGTTGAGCGACAACTGTCCCATAAAATTCTTCATCCCCGGAGACGGTGACAAGTACCTTGATCTGAACAACACCATGTTCCATCTCCGGGTGAAATTCACGATGCCAATGCGACGTGATTCTGGGGGATAGACTGATTTCTCAGTCCAGCGCCACTCACCCTTACAGAGCCACGATCGAGACCCTGCTTAACTATTCTGAAGATACGCTCAAGAGTCAATTCAGCGTCGCTCTGTTTTACAAATGGATTCTATTGTTATCGCTAACGGGCCGAATAGTGGGCTAAATAAGAGAGCCACTTTCACGGGCGAGTTGAAAGAAGTCGACCTACTGGGCCCGCTTCACGCCGACATATTTTTCTGTGAGAGACTTTTGCTGAATTCTGTAGATTTGAGAATCAAACTGATTCGCAGCAGCGAACCCCTTCTGTCTGATGGGAGTGCACGACTCTGAGTTCAGCCTGAAGATCACCGCCGCCTCCCTGTAAGTTAAAAGGTGACGGTTTCCCCGGCTGTCAGGCTGGGTTACGCGGCGGCCTTGATGAAAGGAAACGCCATCTAGCCCCTCTCTCGCGTTACTGTGAAAACCTACTCCATCCTGGTGTATTCCAGGATCCGTATCTGGGAGAACCTCTTTCTGGGTGCTATACCTAAATACGTGGTGATGAGCATGGTCCACCACGTAGCCTTCACGGGCAGGAGGGATCTTCTTTATCAAGAAATCCTCTCTCTGTATCAAGACGATGCTGTTGAGAATGATCGCCTCTTTACAAATTTTCACAGATGTGTATAAAATGCGTGGATGAAATGATAATAAAAAAAACAGCAAAACACTTTTGTTGAAAATTTCTTTAATTCATTCATCTATCTCTGTGTGTAAAAACAAAAAAGTCAATCCACTGTCATCCATGTGGGGAATAGTGTAACCTTTTTCATTCTTTCAAGTCGTCTTTGTTGAGGTGTTGCAGCTTGTGGTTGGGGGTCTGTTTTTTTTTTTGTTTTTGTTTTTTTTTAACCATGTGACAGAGGTGTGGGTGTATCATCATCATCATCGTCATCATCATCATCATCTACTTTTTCCATCTTCTGCATGATGTAACGTACACTTTAACGGTCGCTCCGAGGTAGGGATTTCAATACTTTATCGATCATAGCGTCCTCTTCTTCATCTTCTCTGGATCCCTGCGTAGGAGGAGGATGAGGAGGCTTAGCAGGTTCATACTCTGACGCCGGTGCTGATGCTGGTAGAGGGTCATTTTGCAGGCTGAGAGTCACCCGATGCTCCTCCTTCTGACCTTCTCTCAGCAGGGTGAGATATCTCTGCAGCAGAGCCTCGTATCAATTTACTTTTTTGTAGGAACTCAACCCCGGTTCGCGGAGTATAGCTCTCATTCTTTTATCCAAATCGTCTCCAGCCATCTGTCTGATGGAGGAGGAGGAAGAGAACTCGGCAGGTTGGGTCAGTTTTTTCAAAGGATGAGATGAAACGAGGAACATTTAACGCCTTGGCCATCTTACGATTAGCTTTTTTTCTGCAATATTCCACCCAGCAGGTTTCCCAGGAGGGGTATGGCCACTGACAGCAGAGGCAAAATAAATCCCCCGTGTGTTTCTTTAAAACTTGATGTTTATGTTTTAAACCTGTCTTCTTGTCAGCCAGCAGTCTGATGATCTTTTTCTGACGTTTCAGTTTTTGGTATTGAGTAGTCGACAGAGGGATGTTCCCCTTTTAAAGATTTAAAGCTCGCACAGCACCTGGAAAAAGCCAGGGGAACAGAGGGCGATGATATCTTCATGTTTCTGAGGCGACGCCCGGTACAGAGCCTTGTGTAAGACAGCGTTCCTTTTTATATGCTGTGACATGGCCACCTAATTGGTTTTAGGCAGGTAAACAACGACCGGGACGTTGGGAAGTAAAAAGCTCCTCACGCTGTATTGCGCTGGACAGGAAGGTGTCAGATCGACGATTAAATACCCGTAGGGCTCTTTGACGGCGTCCTCAAAACATTCTATGAATTTTTTTTTTTTTTTTTGCGATGGAAAAATCTGATGAGCCAGAATATCGGTCTGTAGTCTGTCTCTGGGGTTATTAAACAACAGCATATAATTGCTGTTTAAACTGATGGTGCGGCTTTATTTACCCTGGTGAAATATATTCTGAGTGAACATCATGACAGACATATTCTTATGATGTCGGTATTGTGTGAAAATTTTCACCACCTCAGGATGATCGGATGCTTGAAAAATAACATTGTCCAGGTTGACCAGGGTATCCTCAAAATCCTCAAAAGAATCAGGAATCCCTTCGATGAATTTAATTTTTTTATCAATCTTCTGTAGTTCCGCATACATGGGTTGAAAAGAAGTATAAATCCATACAGTAATTCTCTGGTACAGCTTCCAATACAGATTTTACAAAATGAGCTTTCCACAACCACTTGGTCCCACAATCAGGCATGAAAAAGGCACTTTAAGTCGAGGATCAAAATCAGTCTCCTCCATTTTTTTTCTCTACAGAAACAAAACAGAAACAAAACAATTTTAATATCCAAAAGGCAGAGTCTTTCCATCGGGCAAGAGTCATCTTTTATCATACACCACCTGGAACTTTTTCTGAAACTGTGTTTTTTAGCACAAACCCTTTCTTATCCCTTCTAATGCTGTGCTGAGGGGTCCCTAGCACTGCCTCCTTCATACCGTCCTGGTAGCCTTTCACCAACCCTCTCACTCTGTCAAAATTAATCCAGTCACAACACTCTCAAGTTTGCGTGATACCTTTCATTTTGACGAGGACGTTTTTCTTTGCTCTGGTCTGGTAGGTGTAGCTCTTGGGGCCGGCTACATATTCCTGAATGGTGTCACCTCCCAGCTCGTCCGTCAAGTCCCCCAGATAGTTACCCAGCTCCAGAGGGCCCTCTCCATCTCTCACCACATAGATCAGGCTGTCTGTGTCGGTATAAAGAACGTTTTGTTGCAACCTTTCTCAATAACCGCACAGCTTAAGATGCGCGTAAGCGGTGGTGAGCGCTGCTATGAAGACGTTACTTGATCTACCAGGCGGGATGAAGGTGCTGTTGTTATAACTCCACTGAATCAGAGCCACGTTGCCCTCTTTTCTTTTCTTCAACGGTATGAATGAAACATGTCTGACATCATACTGACCCAAAAATACAAAATTGAAAAACTCCTCAGTGGGTTCTGACCAGAGTGGTTTGTACCAGATTGGATCTCTGCGCAAACTTTTCCCAGAAGCTGCTGAGACACAGTTTAGACACCTGCCTCTTGGCGGGACTTACATGAATTTTGTCCGGCTCTAACCGGATGCCCTGATGCCTCTCGTACTCTTCAACATATTTTTTCTTAGCCTCATCATCCGCCGTGTCGGCGGGGTAACCCGAGGCTTCCTGTTTGCCTTTCAGAAAGGTGTTTATGTATCTGGTAAAGATGCTGCTGCTGCACTGCTCAAAATGCCACACCTCTGTGATTTTACCCACCCTGTAGCCTAACTCCAGAGCTTTGTTTAACTTGAGGGTCACCCACACCCCCGTCAGAGCTCTGCCTTCCTCGTCGTGGGGTGCACGAGCCGCTTTGATGGTTGATTTCGGCGCACATGCAACACAGGGTAAACACCAATTTACCTTGAGATGTTTTGGAGGATAAAACGGGGAAAAGAGCCCTCGAGGAGGATGCACGATGGCCCTGATCAGTCCGAAATAATTGCGAGTAGCTTCGAAATCCTTGTGGATGATTACGGGGTAATGCAGAGGGTAAGAACAGGTGGCACTGACATACAGGTAAAGAGAGGTGACATCCACGTAGTGCATGCTCTCGCCGGGCAGCACGCTGTACCGCAACCTCATGGCCAAAGTTCTACCTCCATAAAGGGCTGAGCGAGGGGACAGAGGTTCGGGAGAAGCGTATCTCTCCAGAAACTTTTTTACCTCCTCCTTGGTTTTTTTCATCTCGGTCCATTCGTGCTCCCACATCACTACTGTACGGCCGCGAGGAACATTCCTCAGCTCCCGCAATCTCGCCTCGCTGGCCACGTACAGCTCACCGTAAGGAGTGCCCATCAGAGGACAGATTTCGTCGGGCCGATAGCAGGATGGGCAGCCGTGATAAAAACAGCCCTGGAACTCCCAGACCCATTTCTCCTCATCTCTCTCCGCGTAACCATCTACAAATTACCAGCCTATTTTCCTCTCCCCTCCTGTTTTCAATGCGTGCTGAATGCAGATTTTTTTCATCATGCGCTACCCACTCGAGCCATTGGATAGAGGCGTTCGAGTATGTTTTGGCTAGACGTCTGTAATTGTCGGGTGAAGGTATGGCTAAAGTGTTTTTGGGTAGGAAATTGGCCAAGAAACACTTTCATGCACGCCGAGGTGATGGCAACGCAGCTGAAAGGGTCGATGCCGGTTTTGTTGATATACTGCTCTCTGAATTTCACGCAACCCTCCTTCAGAATATCGATGTTGTTTCGACAGCAGTACAGAGCCTCTTTCTCAAAGTTAAAGATGCCTCAAGTGTGTGTACCAGGCGTGAAATTCCTCCCGCTCAACGGAGGACATGCAATCTACATCGTAAACGGAGGGAGGCGGGTAGAGGCCAACGTACTTTAAGCGCTTCCACGAACTGAATTTGTGAGGAACATGACCTTTGGATTTTGTCGTCGAAACCTAATGCCTGGGGCATAGCACTGAGACGCATGGCGAGGAAAGACAGAGAGTCGATGAACCTTAACCCAAAATATGATTCTCTGAAGCTGATAATTTTACTTCCCTGCATGATGACAGAGGGCGTCATAACCTCTCCCACCAGGTAGCTGAGGATCAAATAATTGTCAAACCCTTTAGCGTTGTGCACTATGAACGTAGTCTCCCTGTGTCTTTTATTTCTGAATTTTTCTGACAAACTTTTTGACACAATCTACACCGTGAGCACTCCACTCTTCACCGTCAAGCGATTTTGTACACACCGGATAGGGAACATGTACACCCTCTGGGTCAGCGAACGTTTCAAAATCATAAAAGACGCAGGTGTGATCTGTTTCGGGTGCCTGATGTAACACCAGTGTTGGTCGCTGTTTGAGTCGCGAAGAAACTCTTCGCCGCAGATTTTACATCTGTTAGCGCTGCACCTGTGCTTCTTGTCGCGTGAAAAGATTTGTTTACAGCCGCTGCATTTGTACATCCGCTGGCAGATGCTGAGATTCGAATCAGTGAATGATCCGGGTTGCTTATGTTTCACATAACACTCATGTGTACCGCAATTCCTGTTGCAGTCTGAGCAGAATACAGCGTCGGCAAAGTGAGTAGTGCAGGCGGGGTCGAGGCAGAGATTGACGTGCTTCTCGCGGGCATGGTAACCCCTGTGACAATAACTGCAGAGGTACGGGACTCCTGAAAAAGCTTTAGGATTTGTTACACTGTAGTAGTGATTCTGAAACAAGAACAGATACAACGGGTGAGTTGAAGAGGGAAACGGTGTCTCAAACACGGAAAGATTTCGGTTCTCGGGCTGGCGATAAACACCACAATTTTACGATCCAGTATCTGCTCAAATCTACCGATATCGCTGAGGGTTATTTCTGTCCGATTGTTCAGGCCCGCTAAATGCTGCAGCTCTCTACGTCGTTCCAGGGCTTAGCTGTCAGTGAAATTGCGATTTGTCAGATGAGCCAAATTGATGGCAAAGCAGAGATTGTTGTTTTGGTTATCGACCACGTACAGGTGGGGTCGTTTCAGCTTTATGTCATTGTCCAACAGTTCACACGTCTACCACCGCCGCCGCCTCAAAGGTTCCGGATCACTTGAACGATACATTCTATTTGGGTGCCTTGGCTGATCTCTGCATTAGATTGCAACATTTCTGCCAACAGACCCTCAAAAACCGGCCTGAGGTTATCAGCCTGATCATTGTAGTTAAAGACGATGAGATCGCGGACATCTCCTGCAATGATCTTCAGCTGCACTCTGTTGGTACGGCTAACCTCGGGTCTGACTCTGTCCGCTAAATCTGTCCGGTGTTGTACAACGTCTAAATAAAATGGGGCGAGATCAGGTACTTCTCTGAGAGGAGGCACATGTCTGATTTCCAGATTGTACGGAAACAAAAAAAAATAAAACAAAAAAACATTATTATTGTTTTTTGTTCTTCATGACATAACTCAAGGAAAAAAAAAACTCACCTCTGTTTCTCCTGACACGCACTCTTTCCTGAGGAGGTCATTTAGCCGGTCCTTCTGTTGTGATGGAAAAAAAGTTACAAAAGATGACAGGGGACGAGGCTTCATGCATATGCGTGAACAAAATAAAGAAATAGGAGGAGGTGCTGAGTTTGATTGGTAATGGAGAGTATAACCGTCGCATGCTGATACACGTCACATCCTGTTATTTACGTCACATCCTGTTATTTACGTCACATCCTGTTATTTACGTCACATCCTGTTATTTACGTCACATCCTGTTTTTTTGAAAATTACTGGCGAGTGAATGTGTGAGAGAACTGATTAATTTAAATTTAAAATTTTTTAAATGTACTTAATCTCCGTTATTTACCTTCACGTTCCTCCCAGATCTCGGGGTGTCGGACCAGTCTCGGTACTTTCTTCGTCCGGGTGTTCTTCTTCATTTTCAGCCGGAGCATGTGGATTTTTTTCCCCCTTTCACGATCTCGACTCTCCCTGGGTTCTTTTTCCCTTCCTGCATGGCAATGAGGATGACTTCTCCTACCTTTTCTACTTGTTGTTGTTGTTCTGGTTCTGTTCTTCTAACTTTAGCCCGAACTGTTGAGGATGTCACCCCCCCGTCGTCGTCTTCAGCCTCGGATATATCGCTGAATTCAACCCAGTAGAGGGCAGGGTTTCCGTTTTTGTAGGTAATGATGCACTGGTTGATGGAATCTGTAAGTTAAAAAAAAGTTTGTTTTATTTCTTAAATAATCGTATCTGCAACAGTTTAATTTGTAACTTTTCTCTGCACTTATTTGTATCTGATACTGTTCTGTAAAACCGCTACTGAAACAAAATTAATTTCCTCTGTTGCAGGATCAATACTTTATTGTTTTTTTATCCTATCTTGTTATTTTATATACTGAGTAAAAGCACAACATAATTAATAATACGTTAAAAAAAACACCATACCCTAGTCTGACTGTGTGTAATGTATGTCTGTAAATTCCTCTGCAGTAACTCGAGACAGACGGACATGACAGAGTGTTTTAGCAAACAGTCGCACTATCTTATTAAATTCTGGTATAAAAAAAAAATCGTCTAAATACTTACTGGGATAGAGTGGGTTTTCTCCAGACTGCCGTGGCTGCTGCTGCTGCTGGTAGGTGGCTGAAGACTCGGTCGAAATGTGCAGAATTTCTATTTAGTTCAGTTCTAATAGATGACTGACGCCCGCAAGAGGAGCGTCTCTTTGTCCTGTTTCTCTTCGTCCCCGGCAAACCTTTTTTAAACTACTGTAGTTGGCCATGGTTTGGTGATTTAGCTAATTCGACAACAGTGATTTACGCATGTTTATCTGCATCTTTGTCTGTCACGTTCTCATTTTCAAACAGAAACATACCAATGAGATGTCAAACGAAAAGTTCAAAGGTTAGGGGTTTCTCAGACCATCCTTCCTGACCAATACACATTTTTATGGTGGTAAATCCATAAAAGGTTTTAAAGTGGAATCCCTGGTGCTGATTTTGCCATCATTTTATTTTATTTTATTTTATTTTTTGTTTTCAAACAAATACATTGCAACACACACACATACATACATAAACATGTATATGGACACATACACACATGCACAGCTGAAACATTTTTTTAATTGCAGCAATAACGACTCTCACACACACACACACGTTTACCTGCATCTTTGCATTTGAGTGTCTGTCACCGTACACACACATTCATACACAAGCATGACCAGCTATGCTGAAAACCAGTTATTAAAAGACTTTTCTGAGGCCACAGCAAACTTTGCAGCGGGAGCTTGTGCTGCTCAACCACATGCGAAAAAGAGTTTGCCCTCTTGTTTTTTTTGTACACTAAGCAGGCTTTTTTCTTCATTGATTTAATTCTAACACTACTTTTTGAATCTTTACACATGGGGTGATAAACCCTAATCCTGCTTTGTTTCTGCCTGTGTGTCTCCCCCTCATTTTCAAAGGTGGTGGTCTGCAACATTATCCAGACCAATACATATGTTATGATGGGAAAACAACCTAAGGTCAAAGGTCAAGTGTTGGTGGAAGACACAGGGCTGACTGGGGTCATTCAAAGGTCACACCATCCATCATTTTGACAGACAATATACCGCTATCCTCTCTTGTGATCTTGATCCATTTCTAAGTGATCTAGAAGTCTTCTATTGATAAGCAAAGACAGTTAGTTTAGTTTTACAAATACAATGTAGAAAAAAACAGAACTGTGCTGAAACCGTATTTTATACATTTTCAGTTAAAGGTAATTAGTAAATAATTAGTAATTAGTAAACAGGACTTGACATTACTGTCAAAATCAATTGCTTATTGCAAAAATGTTGCAGCAAAAAAGGAAGAGCAAGAAGCTCCAGCAAAAACTCTGGAAAGCTTTCAGGAGAGTGTCAAGAAACTACACTAAACTCACATTAACCCATATTAAAAACACTTTTTGCACTCATCTCCGGCAGAGACTGTGTTGAAGTGTCCTTGAGCAAGATACTGAACCCCTGATTGCTCCTGGTGGGCAGGCTGGCGCCTTGCATGGCACCCTCCGCCATCAGTGTATGAATGTGTCCCAGATGTACGTCGCTTTGGAAAAAAGTCTCTGCTAAATAAAATTGTAACATTTTGAGTGGCCTCTTTTGGATGATATTCGGTTATAATTAGGCCAGAATGTTTTTGCACTGATCTTGAGTTATATTATTTTTTAGAAATGCATGTGCCAGATATGGCGGGAAAAATGCAGTAAATTGAGATGAAACAAAGGAAATTGTTTTGGTGATTAATTGAAAAATATAAAATCAAGAATCAAATGTTAGGAGTTTAATATAATGAATATAATGAAATTTCTTAAGCACCGATACACTTGCCAGCTCTTTGATTTCTAAGAAAGCACAGGAGAGAAAGTAAGATAAAACTGAGGTGAAAATTGCCCAAACCAATATTGTAGCTTCAGATGGCTGTGCTAATGATGTGCTACACTGCAATGTTTGTGCGATTCTATGATAGCAATCCATCATAGAATAGCAGCAACCTAGGTAAATGTTAAAATGCAAGGTACAACTGCAGAAAATGACACCTCTTCAAAGCATGGGGGACAAAGACATGTACAGTTTTAATGTATGGCATGTAGCATCTGAAAATGTCCCGGAAAACTCCTGGAAAATGATTTCAAGAAAAGAGTGGGAACCCTGAACACTCTCAAGTATATAACCATCATACATATTATCATACATCATACATTTTTAATCTCATTGTACCTGTGTATAGTGACAATAAAAGGCATTCATATTTGCATGTATATACACGTCTGTAATGTTGTAACTCTCATTCATGTGCATCCAGGTGCATCAATATCAATGCAATATCGATAATATTCCGTCCTAAATATGGCTAAAAGTATCCATGTTTTCAAAGTTGAAAAATATTTTTTTGTTGAGAGCCGCTCACCATGGATGGAGCTCATCAAGACAATAGCCTCCATTTCAATCCAATGTGAATGTGTGTCAGTTTGGACCATGACATCAATGATGTCAATGAAATGTATGTCACACATATTGTAGAATTGACGGTAAATCTACCTTGATCCTTGACATCAATGAAATGAATGAATGAAATCAAAAACTATTATGAAACCATAACAGTCTCTCAGAGTTACAGGTCCTCCTTTTTTGATGCAGTATAGTGGGGTCGAATGTATGTGTAATTTTTCTCAGTCATTCCAAATTGGTGTTAAAGTTTGGTTTTCACTTCTAAATTGGAGTTAAGGATTTATAGAACAATTTGAGTCCAAGTGTCAAAAACACAGATAACAAATGGCCTCTCGTGGGCACTGCAAAATATGTAAACTGCTACAACGTTTGATTAGATTAACCAAATTTAACATATGAGGTATGTATGGACTCAGAATTAAAAGGAGAAACTGTTGTGCTAAGCATTTGGTGACCAGATTAAAAATAAATACTCTTTTAGCCCAATATATTAAATGGACACAAGCAAAATTATGCTTTTTTAAAGATCAAGTCTGAAAATATCCCCACAGTTGCGAAGGAATTTTACTTTTTAATGTTATTTCATGAAGTCAATTTTGTGTGGTGATTAAACTGAAGTTGAAATGCTCATCACTCTTCTATTCTATCCCCTAGGGGGTGCCGCAAAATATAGTAACAGCCATAATCTTTGCATGTATGGATTAAGGATGAGGAGTCCCAAGTTTTTTCAATCAATCAATCAATCAATCAATCAATCAATCAATCAATCAATCAATCAATCCATCAATCCATCCATCCATCCATCCATCCATCCATCAATTTATTCACAAGAAATTTTCTGGCATTCAAAAAACAAACAGAGGACCATAGGGCTAACATTTATTCCAGTAACTTCACTCTACGTAACTTATTCTGTCAGTCTTAACTTCTAAGACTGTCAATTCCACTGTCAGTTGCACTGGCACAGACATGCACTGGCACAGACGTGTGCACTTTAACTTCGCCTTCATGCACTTGCACCGAGAACTGGCAGGTCAACTTGTACAAGTACTTGTACAACTGCACTTCACATCTAGTTGGAATATGTCTTTGGACATAGATTGCGGTTTACAGGTTCTCCAGTCCGACAAGAATCTTCTATTTGCACTAGCCAATCCCTCACGGGCAGTGCGTTTTTTTGCGTATTCAAAGGCTGAGGATCTGTAAAGCTGACGACATGATTTGTGTCAGGATGCACGTTTCTGCTGCATCAATTCTTCATCTGGAAGATCTACATCTGGGTGGG
>CAAKHG010000547.1:3600-14785 GCA_901007715.1 Dactylopterus volitans
TGCTAATAACTGCTGCTACTGTCGTTACCGCTAGTACCACTACGACTACTGCTAATAAGTGCTGCTACTACGGTTGCTGCTACTGCTGATGTGTTACATCACATAAGCACACACACGCGCTTACACACACACACACACACACACACACACAAACACACACACAGGATCAGACCTTAACCATAGATGAGAATACAGAATGCACACACTCAAAAAAACCAAAAACAAAACAAAACAAAAAAAAACAGGAAGCACCAAGTGTAAGCTAACGACGCTAGTTTTTAAAATCCCTATCAGAGCAGAGGGAATAAAAGCATGACCCAGGCTGGTTAAAGTGTACCCAGATTAGACGTTGCTGTTTGAGGACAATGAACAGAGCTGGGAGAAGCTCTGTGCCACTCTGCTCCAGGTTGACAAAGACCAACACTCAAAGAGCCTGTAACACTCTGGCACCGGGCAGCCTGATCTCATCTGTACTGCAGACACACTATTGTTGTTGTGCTTCCACACTAAGCAGACAGTGTTGCTTCTTTTGTGGCTTCTGACATCGCTGGCTTGCCTGCAGTGGCACGTCAGCTTTTGCTGCCCTTTCGCGTCCCCACATTACTACTGATAAAACTAATATAACAGGGATACTTGCTTTAGTTTTCCCCAGTCGCCTCCTTTTTTTGCATTTTTAATCCCCCCGGCCGCCTCCTATGTTTCAGTGGAATAAGTGAGCACAGTTTATTTGTTCAAAGACTGGTGAGACCAAAAATACACAGTCCACAAAAAGCCCCTAGTCACAATGGCAGAACATGATTCTTTTAGTTTAGCAATTAGAGCTGATTCTCTCTGAAAATTAGATGAATAATACAAATATTCTTACTAGCAACTTGTAAACTGACCAAAAATATATATATAATCTAAATGTGTTTTCTGCTCTGCCTCTGCCAAATTTGGAGAGAAGTTTCCAGGGGGAAGCAACCATCAAGGTCAATAACCATCATCATTGTTTTTAAAGTGATAGTTAAGTTTTTTTGTGGTTGTAGAAGATACTGATGTATAGTCAGTGTATTGCCTGAGGGAAATGACACTCTGCACCGTCTAATTTATCTCAAGTACCTCCACATGAAGGCAGAAACAATTACTGTGGACAGGGACTCAAGAAAAACGCATTTTTGCCATTTTGAGAAAGGGCTTATCAATATCTATGTGTTTGTCATAATTTGAATACTTTAACCGCATTGTCTGGCGGTCAGATGGTTCTGGTAACTACCACAACAACTCATCTGTACGCCACTTCGCTGCACCCGGGCACGCTGCTGTTGGGAAAAAAAAACGTAGTTCCACATAAAAGGGCTGTCTGACAGCGAGATAAATACATGAGTGCTTCATACAACACCACTTCAAAAAAAAAAAAAAATCCTTTTATCTGTGAGGCTTTTTCACTCAGCAACCTGGGTCATCGGAAAGCTGTCCTACAGTGCATGTGGGTTTAATGAACAAGTCTTGAGAATGATCACTTTTCTACTTCGATATTATTCACTTTACCTAAACCATTGCCATTTTCCTTAACGTCGACCCCGTGTAAGAAGCGGTTTCTCAAAAATAATGGTTTCGGTAGACAGCTATCGAGTGTCAGATCAGAGTAAGGAAGCTTCGACAGTCAATGATTTACAGAACAGTCTCGCACGGTTAGATATTAATATTGTTCCAATATCAAGATAGTTTTATAGTGTGAGACAAGTAAGGCGGCACATTTTGTAAAAATAGTTGAGTCACAGCAGGATGGCTAAGCGTGCCTGGGAGGTGTTACCGAACATAAAACTGCTGTTTGTACTTTGTGGCGCACGCAAAACCTCTACAGCTGTGCTCTTAAATAAAGAAAACTGGATCATATGTTTTATGTGTGCATTTAGAATATCATTTCAGTTGCACTGAAGTGAGTGCATGTACGTATGCATGTAAATCCATGCATTTTTCAATGCCGGTAACCGTGCGAGTTTGCATCAGTGTCTCTTCCTCACAGCCGAGGGCCCGGCTCTTCCGCATACGCTGCTTGCTAATTGGAATGGTTGCTTGGACGCCTGCATTGCCGGAGCCTCAACACACCTGATGAATAATGCATTTTTACAAACCATATTAATTTGGCAAATATTTCTGTGAGCAAAATCCAAATGCTTGTGACCTACTATTCCCCAGAAAATGCCCCCCCTGTTTCTACTCCATTGACATGCTAATGACACGGCGCAAAGGAATCAGAAACAGCACTAATAAGCTTTAATCGTCACACTCGCATACAGGGATCTGTTGCTGCAGCCTTCAGCCTTCTCCATTATAATGACTGGCTCATCCAAGTGTGAAATCTCACTGAGAGTGGATCGGTACTTCATTAAACAGGGGACACTTTCCTCTAAATCAAGGGCAGATATTTGAAGCACTACCTTGTATTTCACAGAAAATGTTGTTGCCGACTCAAATCCCAGCTAAACTAGGCAAACATCCAATCCTTAACTGCTACATCTGATGTGTAGTCACTTGACGTATTGTAGAAATAAACATGTAATTAGTATACATGCAACTGATGATGGATGAGGGTTTAAAGATTGCAGTAGATTATTTAGGCCTGTCTATCATGTGTGGCTGCCGGTACCAGTACAGACACACGGTGTGAAACAGTGTCAAATCCCAGTCACCGTGAATCACCAGCAGCACTCACACGGACGCTAACCTGGCCTGAACCACAGCAGAGGCAAGAGGAAGGCGGGTACTCACTTAATTCTAACTGTTGAAAACTTTAAGAATAGGCAAAGTTTTTATTACGTCCAATGTTAAATTAAAGTTACGCTCTCACCCAAGTCCAAGTTTGCAGGATTACGCAAAAGCTACCTGGCCAATCTTCACCAAACTTATTGGCAGTGTGAAGCAAAATCCATAAAGTGCTGGAGCACATCTGTTTAACAGAATGAAAAAAGGCATTTTTTTTCTGTCATTGATATTGGTGGATGCCTACGCTCTTCTGATTGTCCCTCTAGTTCTTCTCCATCGCACAAATAAACCAACACTGGAACTCCCTTTGAATTTCAAAGAAAGAGAATAAGAGCATGTGACCACAGTAGTTTATATAGCCCTTGCCACAAGTAAACACCACTGCATTATTCATCTAATCGAGACAAAGGCTTACTCATACTTGCCTGGGTAGTACTCATTCACTTGTTCGCTTCAGTCCTGGATTCTGTGTGGAGGCGAGTACATTAGAGATGAGGAATTTGTTTGCGCTGACTCATGGATCCACCCACAGAGCCAGCAGCTAATGGTGAGAATGATAATGCAGGATTGCACATAGTCTCTGGAAGGCCAGGCAGAGCTGGCCTCCGCAGAGAGCTCAGCCCAGGATGAGTAGTTTGGCTGCCTGCAGGCGAGAGCCTTGTGAGCACAGGAGTTTGTATTGTTGGGTGAGCCAGGGAAGAGGACTCTCAGGCTGCTGATGGGCACCCGTGTGTAATTATATACTCACAACCTGACTCAGCAATGCTTGCCAGGGAAGGAGGACTATGCTCTGTTCCCAGCCAAACTCAAAGACAAATGGTGACGCATACATAGCGTCCATACATGCATACCCACAAATAGGCAGACACATACAGTTATCGCATCACCAAAATAACATGGTGCGTAACAAGGAGAGACGCCAGACAAACTGGCTCAAATTAACACTACAACAAATAAACAGCCAATTGGAAAGATGCAGTCCACAAAGAACACAACTAGAAATTAGTAGTTTTAAATTTACCAGGACACTGTATTTATAGCTGAGGGTTTTGCAAGTGCATGTGTGGGTGCCTCACTCTCACTTCCTGCACGTATGCTTGCACGTGTCATTGAGGAATCAGGAAGGCTATGACCTCCAGTGTCAAAGGTTTTAAGCAGAACTCATCAGAAATTCAAAAGTCACTTGTGCGTTTTCATTCAGTCTTTCTTGCCCGTCTATGCCCCCTTCGCAAACTCATTCCCCCTATGCAACTCAAACAAAGGGAAACCTAGCAGATAACAAATAGCTGACACATATAATGACTATCAAATGTTTAAAATGAAAAGAATTTAGATAGTGATGGAGCAAATCTGTTCCAAAGTTTTACAGGTTACTCCTGGGTTAAGGTTTAATGGAAACTGGCTTTGAAGATTTTGCATAATCCTGCTGACAACGGGACAATCTGGCAGTACAGACCTCCGCCAATGACTATCTTTAAAAAAAAAAATGCTGGTTAAAACAAGTTTCAATGATCTACCTCGGATTTCATGAGTTTGCCCTTCACTCAAAAGGGTGAATCAGGATGGTTGTTTTTGCATAATGTGACACACAGTCAAACCAATAAATGCAGTTGAAAACATGCCAAACAAATAATCAAAGGAGAGTTAAGCATGCAGCAAAGTAAGGGAACGTAATGTACCAGTTGTAATCCAGTTACCTTAATTTCAAATAGATGAATCCTATGTGCCTGTAAAGGTGTTGTAGGATGACTATTTCCAGTGACTGAAACTGGTGTTGGGAATTGTGCAGTTGGTCCGTCATCACCTGAAAGCGCACCCTTTAAGCTGATCAACTTCAAGTCAGCAAAGAGCAAGACTATGACAACGTAGAGTAACTAGGACGCATTCCTTGAAGAAAATGCATGCCAGAGCCGCAGCTGCAACCGTTACAGAATTGTTCAGCATCCAAATACAACTTTGCACGAATGTTGCTAAATTTGATTCCCAATGAATATTTAAGAGATGTGCCAGTCTATTATAAAGTTTTACGAATGGGCCACAAAGCCGGGCTACTGGTGCCATGATTTAATACGATGAACATTTCCACATGGGACATCCCTTCAACAAGTACAAGTGAACATTTTACCACTTGTTCAGCTTCTTACATTCAAATATTCAACCCATAGACCACTGTTATAAAATAACATTCATACTGACAACTTCATAATAGGGCAACACGGCGGTGCGCTGGTTAGCCCTGTTGCCTCATCGCAAGAAGGTCCCTGGTTTGGTTCTATGTGGAGTTTGCATGCTCTCCCCGTGTCTGCGTGGGTTCTCTCCCACCTCCAAGACCATGCTGAGGTTAATTGGCTACTCTAAATTGCCTGTAGGTGTGTGTGCCAGTGTGAGTGGTTGCCTGCAATGAGCTGGCGACTCGTCCAGGGTGTACCCCGCCGTTCGCCCCTGATCAACCAATAGCAAGGAGAATATATCATAACTTTTAGTTAATATATTGTTCTTCTCACTTGCGAAGTTGCTGCAGTTCAGACGGAAACACGCTCACACTGTTGCCATACTAGAGAAAAGGTACTTTTCATCTACACATGCAGTATGTCCATGAACACGCAACTCCAGATAAACAGAAGTTCTGCCCACTTAGTGCATCAAACCCAGTCTTGCATAGAAATTAAAGAAGGGGGTCTGTTTGTTGTTGCAAGAGCCTTAGGGTGGGCCTCTCAACAGGCCAGATTTATGGTTTGATGGGGAGGTGTCACACACAACTCTCTCCCTGTCATTACTCTGAGAAGGAGTAACGATCAGGCCTATCAGAGCAGCGTGGGGGAGGATGTGTCGACAGTCAAGATGAGGTAGGGGAAGGTAGGATGCAGATTTATGGTGGATTCCTGGTATTTCAGAGCACCTTAGGGGCGAAGACTGTACATGCAACCGAGGAGCCGAGCCACTTAGAAAGCTGCCTCCAACCCCTACGACTCATGATCACTACGGTGATATTAAGCACGGACACACATGCATACACATATCCTAACACTGTTCAGGCTGTTGTTTACATAATGTTGGATAAGTCAGATACCCCATTGGAATGGCAAAGTAAGAGGAGGCTGAAGATATCAGGGCACACTTTTCCACCTGCATCAGCCCATCTCAGATTTGCTTGGGCTCAAAAGGTCTGTAGCGTGGTTTTCATCGTTATATGGCCTTCACTTTGCATGGTGGAGTCTTAGCTTGCATATATATCCTGTAGGCGCGGCGACACACTGTGACATTTGTTTCTATTTAATGGAGCGCTCCCTGAGAGATCAAAGGTCAAAGATGTTCAATGTTGGTTTTCCCCATTATGTGCAGAGATTTCTCTGGATTGTCCAAGTTGTTGAATAAATTCACAGATTGTTGACGGTGACATACCTAAATTCCTCGCAGGTGTACATTGATAAATGTTGCTCTTAAACCGTCTGTCTTTTTGCCGCCGCAGGTCTTTGCAAAGCAGTGAAACCCTCTGCATCCTTGCTTGTGAACGACTGTTCCTGTCATAACCGATCACTATCACATGTTAACCATTAACCTGTGTACCTGTGGAATGTCCAAAGCAAAACACAATTTTATGAGCATTCCACAATTTCCCACCTTCCCTGGTCTGCTGTTGCCCCCTTCCAAAAATGTTGGAATGTGCTGCGGGCATCAAAGTCATATTGAGAAAAACAATACAATGAATCAGTTCGAGCATTCTGTAACTTCTTTTTATATTGAATTCAAATGAATATAAGTTGAAAATCACTGCATTCTATTTTCATCTACATCCAGCTTTCATCTTTTATACCACACCCACACTTTTTTGAAAATTAAATTTGCAAGTTGGAGTGAGCAGCATGGACCATGATAACACCTCATAATTTATTATTTGCATATTTTCTGATCTTTAGAAGCACATCATATAACATAGACCTGCTTATAGGAGACCAAATGATAGCATTTGTATTTTGAAAAAAGATTGTATACATTTACATATTTGTCAAATACTGCAAATATGTGAAATTATTGTAAATCTGACCTCTGCTCAGCCCCAGCAAATACAAGCGTGCCTGCCCCTTGATATACATTTACCACGAAGGTCTTGCTTGTGTCGCACTTGTGCTTACTTGAGCGCATCCATGGTTGAGGACGGGTATGCAAAGCCAAACCGAGTGAGGGACCGGTCTGTCAAATCCACCTGCCTTTGTCCTGTCTGTTGATTTAGTATCTCCAAGTCCCGAGGCAGACATTTTCTCGTTCTTGATGGTGTCTTGACCCCTGTCCTGGCCCTGTTCTGGGCCCTTGACTGAGGCACCATGTTATTTACTGCCAAGAGAGCTGTGTGCAGAGCACACAGCATGGATGGCTGAACAAGGCAGCAACCTGCTGCTCGCTCTCACATGCACAACAAATGCAAAGACGTACACACAGTCACATGACCATCCCAGAGGGGTTTGGAAGAGATGTTTACTGCGCTACAATCACTATTAGAGTAGTATTGAGAGCCACAGACGGACTATAAAAAGATAGCCATAAGATCTGCAACTGTAACCTGCCTGTCCTACTGAGCAGTTACAACGGAATAAATGTGAGGCTCTAGGTTTGGTGACATGACTGGGGAAACACCCATGAATGCATAAAGGCATCGGGAAGTTCACCATGACAGGACATGACAGCTTTCATGCAAGAGCACTTTATGGTCAGCTGGACTCACTTGGAAAAGTCCTAAGGCAGACAAAGTGGCTGCGGCTCAGGAAGCAGAGCAGGTCATCCTCTATGGACGAGTCAGCGCTTTGCGTGGTCGCTCTGCAGCCATCGGCGTGTGAAAATGAGTGTGAGTGGGTGAATGAGCGGTGATATTGTAAAGCACTTTGAGTACAGCTAAAGTTGAACGGTGTTATATGGTGTTACATGCGGTTGAATCACCATTCACAAGTCGGGGGTCAAATCTAAAATCTGACCTACAGATAATGGATGAAAAGACAGATTTAGGCTGAAGCACTGATCAACAACACATGCAAAGTATTACTATTATGACATTCAAAATTCCTCAGAAGAAATTGTGTCGCCACCAGGTGCCAGGATATCTACTGCACATTCCTAGGTGAGATCTCCAGGGGTCTAGACATCCTCTCACTGAGGTTCCTGAGACTATTTGTGTTACTTAAGAAGGTAATAATGGTGTCCAACTCTGACCTCTAATGGACTTTGCTGCATCTGAAGTTTGACTGCGTTAGGTGAGCATCGGTGGGCCAATCAGCTAAAACATTGTTTTTATTTTTGTCTATAGAAATGAAAAATATTTGGTTGATTGTCAAGGATGAATGCCCACAGTCAAAGAAAAAAAAAAGCACACAAACTCAAGTGTGTTATCAGAATTTCAACATTTAGTCAGACATCAAATGCGACATAAACTAAAAGTATCTGCTTCGTGCTGCAGCAGTCAGTCACGGCACAGAGGAGCGGCAGTATTTATATATTATTTAGCAACATTTTTTTAGTGTCTAATGTAGTTTGTATATGTCTGGTGTGTAAACTGCAAAGCTGGAATTAGATTATTAACTTATGGGAAAATGTCCACATTTCTTTCATGAATTTCTGTCCATTCTCTCCAGTTTATTTGTATGGAATAAATTTTAATCTTCAATTTATCAGTGTTTTGTGTGTTATTTTATGATTATTTATTGTTTACGGGCAATTTACATGACATGTTATCTAGATCGACCTTTCAAACACTTTGGGCGACACTCCCAAACAATAAAAAGTTTAATGCTGAGCAGCTGGCAACAAACCATTCCTTTTCTCAAGCTGCTTGCTGGGATCAAAAGACTTAAAGCACTTGTGTTTGATGAGTTCAGAAATTTCTGTAGTTTTACAATACAAAACCCTGTTTTTAGGTGCTCTTAAAAGTCTTAAGATCTAAAAGCAGCAACGCAGTGAAATTCCTTCTCCAAATCTCCTCCTTCCTCTCAGTAATTATAGCCTTCCAGCTGACAAACTACAGGTTTGGTGTGTTTGTCTTTGCCTTCTCTGATACAACAGGTGAAGTAAGGCCTGCGTACGCTGGGCTGGATGCCAGTCTCTCACTGGCTCTGCGGGCCAAGTACATCTTGGTGGGGAAAAAAATGTTCATCTCGTCAAATGCACTGCCCAAAAAATTCTTAGGAACAAAGATTTTTTTTCTATTTTATTTGCATCACCGACAGCTTGCAACCCTATACAACACGCGAGTGCAATAAGCATGCCACAGTAAACTTGGTAAGGGTGATTTATTCGGAGGACAGAAGATTTGGTAAATTCAAAACTGGGTTGAGTTTAGACGAGAAACAGGGAAAGTGAGGGAGGATGAGGGAGTTGGGTGTGAGAGATGTGAATGTGATGCAAGGAGTACCGGATCAATCTTTTATCACTGCAGTGTGCTTTCATCCTTAATGGATCCGACATGAGCACAGCACAGCACTACCTTCCGTCCCATTGCACAGGCAAGGGAAGCATGCACGAAAAGAACAAGGAGTGTGAGAGGTAGACAGAGCAACACATAAGAAAGAAAGTTAGCTGCAGAGATGAAGATCGAGGTGGAAAGTAGCTCAAAACCACCTTCCACAAAATAACGAGCGCAGAAACATACAAGCATTTTATTTTACATGCTGTTCCTGTATCTCCAATTACCTCTGGCCCTGCATGCATCTGCAGGAGTTGGGGAAACATTCCCCATAAAAGGATCGTGAGAAATTAAGTCCTCACTGCAGGAAAAATTACTTTGAAAATTCCCAGCAAGAACTCAGAGAGACTTGCTGTGCATGGATGGACTTGCTTCTCCTGCAATGTGAGTGGAGTGACAGGCGCGCTGACAGAAACATAAAAAAACAGACTGACCACGCTGCTCCAACAGAGGACAGGAGTCCATCTGTGTATTCGAGCACTGAAAGAGCAGTAAAAAAAATAAGATTGTCGAGAAAAAGGCACAATGACTCTCGGCGGACACTCCACACTCTCCATGCTAAATAGACTCATTCATGTGTCAGAACATAAAAAAAAATGTCGGAGCAGGGAGGGAGACACAAAGCAGAGGAGAGCGAACAGAAGTTCTTACTAAACATAGCTGCAAAGCTGAGAGTTATGGTGTGTTAGCAGCCACATCATTATCCTGCTATATAATGATCCCTTTAGGTACAACATATATAGCACTTCTAAAAAGAGGGCAACAATTAAGCACGCGTCACATTCACCTCTCTGATCTGTCCATCAGGGAACTGAAGCAAACTAGATTTTACAAGTTCATGGTAATACATAAACTGGTTTCTCAAGGAACTGATTGCAGGCAGGGTGATGTCATCGCCCGATGCTGTTAAACAAAAACAAAGGTCAACTAAGACTAATACAGTTTGGGTGCAGGTGTACCAAGTGCAGGTGCACATGTCTGTAATGGCTCCAATTAGGTAAGAATCATTAAAACCTAGCTGAAACTAAACGAAACGCTTGAGTCATAACTCTCCATTTGCTTTCCCACCCTTCAACCATCCATTATGTTGACAGTATCACTCTGGAACCAAGTTGGCTGTGTGGAGCACTCCAACAGAGATAGCACATGAGGTATAACTGGTGTAACTCCCACAGTCAGTCAGGGCAAAAATAATCACCTCCCGTGGGGCCAGTGTGTGTGTGTGTGTGTGTGTGTGTGTGCGTGCGTGTGCGTGTGTGCGTATTTGAAAGAGAGGCAAAAAGAGGGAGAGAGACTCAGAGAGAGTGGGAGAGAGTTTTGTGTGTGTGTGTGTGTGTGTGTGTGAGTGTGTGTGTGTGTGTGTGTGTGTGTGTGTGTGTGTGTGTGTGTGTTCCACAATCGATGTCCCTGATAGGATAGCAAATGTAGCCTGCTAATGAGCACACAGTTACTCTGACACATACCATGCTGAGAAATGTTAAATGAGATGCTCCCCATGCATAATGATGAGCGGAAGTTTAAACAGGCCGTGAGTAGTTTGGTGCATTCGACTTGCATGATGATGGCGTCGTAGCACATTAACGGCTGAATTAGGTGCAAACACACACGTGAAATCAACTCTGCCCATGCCCCAGTAGAAAAATACAAAAAAACACACCTGTGCTATTGAATATCTTGTCACACTGTTCAAACATGAAAATGTCTACTCTCAATAACAGCATGAAAAACAAACAAACAAATGAAGCAAAAGAAAAAAGAAAAAAAAAAAAAAAAGGAAAAACGTGAGCGAACAAAGAGTTAAGTTTCACTGAAACAGGTTTGAGTCCTCCTGTGTCATGCAGGAATACTTGGTTGGCAAGTCAACACAGCAGTGAAGACACAGCTAAGCTCCTGACACCTGGTTCTCCAAATACAAAGAAAAATATACATGCTAAGACACATGAGTTATTTCTCAATCATGCGTGTCAACCCAAGCTACAACAGCGCAGC